>VIAB01000109.1:461475-513755 GCA_009801035.1 Oophaga pumilio
AAAAGGTGCGTGTAAATGGGTGTGGCTTAAAAATGGGTGTGGTATAAAAATGGGTGTGTTTTTCCACAGACCTGTTGTTAAAAATTTTAATCCCACCCCTGGGTACACTAAAGTCATCTGATGACCTCAGGGTACTGTGACCTCTATTACAGCAATCTTTTCTAATTTGCACTAGAATTAATCGATTCTCAAGGCAAGAAAGGTGTAGAAAGTAATGATTATGTCCGATGATAAACTTTAGTTTTTTTTCCTGTTACATTGCTAAAAAAGCTCTGCTTCTCTTCTAGGAAGCCTAGCCACCACTAAGAAGTATAGCATTCTTGCAAAAATGTATGCATCCCAATGCACAGTTCCCACTAGTGGTGACAGTAGGCAGCCTAGTTTTTTACACCCATTAGTGACTAAACATTTGTCACATACAAGTGCTTCTAAATTTGAATATCATCAAAAAATTAATTTATTTCAGTTCTTCAATACAAAAAGTGAAACTCATATATTACATAGAGTCATTACAAACTCTAAAGTGTGCGACCACACTTAGAATACTGTGTGCAGTTCTGGTCTCCGGTGTATAAGAAAGACATAGCTGAACTGGAGCGGGTGCAGAGAAGAGCGACCAAGGTTATTAGAGAACTGGGGGGTCTGCAATACCAAGACAGGTTATTACACTTGGGGTTATTTAGTTTGGAAAAACGAAGGCTTAGGGGTGATCTTATTACAATGTATAAATATATGAGGGGACAGTACAAAGACCTTTCTAATGATCTTTTTACTCTTAGACCTGTGACGGGGACAAGGGGGCATCCTCTACGTCTGGAGGAAAGAAGGTTTAGCCATAATCACAGACGCAGATTCTTTACTGTAAGAGCAGTGAAACTATGGAACTCTCTGCCGTCTAATGTTGTAATGAGTGATTCCTTACTAAAATTTAAGAAGGGACTGGATGCCTTTCTTGAAAAGTATAATATTACAGGCTATATTCACTAGTTTCCTAGATACTGCGTTGATCCAGGGAGCTAGTCTGATTGCCATATGTGGAGTCGGGAAGGAATTTTTTTCCCCAATGTGAAGCTTACTGTTTGCCACTTGGGTTTTTTTTGCCTTCCTCTGGATCAACATGTTAGGGCAGGTTAGGATAGGATATGGGTTGAACTAGATGGACTTAAAGTCTTCCTTCAACCTTAATAACTATGTTATTATGTTACTATGTTACTATGTAAACTGTCCCGCAAAAAAACAATATGGGTCATTTGGCAAAAAAAACCTTACAGCTGTCAGAATATGGAGATGTAAAAAAAATATTTTTGGAAAATATTATTTTTAGCATGTAAAAGTTTCAAAGCATAAAAAGATACTGTAAAGTTTATGCTAAAAGATTCAGTATTACTTATAATTTATTCATACAAATCCCTGCTTTTTAGATGCGTCCAATGGATGGTCCTAATTACTGATTGACAGTGCATGCCAAGACAGTCGTCAATTCAGTGGTTTCCATGCACTGCAAACTGCTTACTTTTGTGTTACATCTGTCAGATGGTTCCTGTTTGGTCACTTTCTAGCCCTAATTTTCTTCTTTTTATATGAAATTTCAATTGACACCAAATACAAAGTCAAAACCTTGGATTATCATCTATAATACGTCGGTCACGGGCACATAAATGACTAATGAGATTTACAGATTACAGAGTAAATGTTTTAGCAGCGTTCCTCATATACATTAGATTTTGGCTTTCGGTGAGGTTTAGTCAAAAGGTATCTTATGTCTATGGCTAAATTACAGAGGAAAGTTAAGAACCTTCTCTTCCCAAACAGATCCACACCCCGTAATCCCCTGAACCAAACAGAGCTTAAAGTTCTGTATATGGAAACCATTGGCTCTATAGGGCGACCACCATCCTGTGACTTCAGTGGGCGCCATGTATGAACATTACCCTGTGTTTTGCATCTTTTTTGGCCATTTTTTCCTCGTTGGCTGCCTCGTTGTTGTTTAAAAAGGAGCTGTCTCCAGGTCAAAAGTGGCCAAGTTGAATCTGTTTCGGCTCTGCTTTTGGAACTAGACTTGTTTCAAAAAGTCTCATGTTTTAAAATAAATCCACATAAGTAAAAAATCCTACACTTTAATCTTGACTGTCAAATGATTAAAAAATTAATTTTCTTTGGAAAGATAAAGGAATTAAATATTTTGGGGATCATTATAGCAAATAGTATAAAGTCAATAATTCCAACTAACTTAGTTACCGTAATATCTTTAAAGTAATTTCCAAAGACTTTTCTAAGTTTAATCTTATTGATTTGTCTTAAATGGGCAAAATTTTAGTAGTAAAATCTTTTATTTTACCGAAAATTTTAGATTTATTTAGAACGCTACCCCTTGCTATCCACACAGCCTTTATAATCAAAATTCAAAATCTAATTAAATCTTTCGTTTGGAAGGATAAGAGGGCAAGAGTTGCTATTGATATACTCTATAAGAGAAGATGCAACGGAGGTCTTCCTAATATTGGGGCTTATCATCAAGCCATGCTTATTAAACATAGTCAATACTGGCTAAGAGAGAATTCTCTTCCAGCAAGGGTCCAATTAGAATTAGTTCAAAATAGTTCTAACTCTTTAAAGACGGATTAAGTAAATATTTGATAAGTAGGTCTTGTAAAGGACCACCCTCATCCAATTTCTAACCCTATTATATCTGCCTGGAAACGACTTACGAAAATGACTAGGAAAGATGATAGAATGTCTCAAACCAAGGGTTTTCCTTTGTCATTATTGACTACAATATTTAAATTCTCGTTATCTAAAAGTTGGTCAGATTCCAAAATAAAGAAAAGTTGGTGATGTATTTAATGGGGTAGAATTTATCTCATTTCGTGAGATTAAGAGTAAATTCAACCTGCCTTCATCGGAGATTCTTTCTTTCACTATTCTAAAAGAGAGCATTCAAAAATCATTAGATAGTAGAGCTATTAATTTACAAATGGTCACATTACTTTTTGGAAATCCCAACCATAAATTATTATGGAGTCTCAAAAATATTTATGATTATTTTAACAAAGATACAGGGTTGACTAAAAATATTTATATTCGGCATTGGGAATCTGAATTTCACACCTCATTGTTGGAGGAAAAGTGGGAGTATGGCATCAAACATACTTATAATTCAAACATCTCTATGTCTTTGCAAGAGTCCTTTTATAAACTCTTATTGAGATGGTGTGAGGAACTAAGCCGACCGCCACATGGTAGCCTGGGTCTCACAGCTTCTGATACCACCGCCGCTACCAAATGTGACGGACGATCCCCTTTCCTCCCATGTCACCAATGGGACGTAACTCCACAGGTACAGCTCTCCGGCGCCCCCTTTGTCTCTCAGGTCAGTAAGGGAACTGCACCTAGAGCAAATGGCCGCCGGGGAGGTTGTCCTGTTACCCACTGGGTATTCTAAGATTCGTGATCAGAGTAAAAGCATCAGCCCAAGATTAATTTTATGGTTTAATCGCCTTAAGGGCGCACTAGATAATTACAGAAATATACAGTAAAGCTTTACAACGTAATTACAATGGATTTGCAGTCCGAGAAAAAATACAACGATAATGTACAAGGCTTAAAGGTATAAGCTATAGATCAATATTACCGGGTAGTATGGTCATGGGAAGGCAGGATCTCTGCCATCCCCAGGTAAGTCTTCAGTTGCTGGACAGTCCCCACAGCATGTGCTGCTGCTCCCTTTGGCAAGGCAAATCAAATCTGACCCTTGTGCTTCTTGCTGCTGTGAGAAAATGGATTGAGAGCAGCCTCTTCATGGCTACAGCTCTTAAACCTGCTAGGCCCCTCCCCTTTGCTTTGAAGCACGCATATTAACTGGCCTGCAATTCATATGGAGCAGGAAACACTGGCCTGAGTCCGAACCATTCAACATACCAATGACCATCCCATTCAGACACTGGCCTAAACCAATTAGCATATTAAAGCCCTTTTGATTCATAGTGGACATCAAAACCGGTCGTACTGGATATGCTAACAGGCCCTGTGTAGTGAACAGACAAGATGGAGGCTGGTATAGGCCCTATACACAAGATGGAGGCGTCCCTTTCCTTACAGATGGTATTATGTTCCAACCCGTTTAGCTCATATCAACCAAGACAACTCTCCTCTTTGTTGGAGGGGTTGTGGGTTACAAGGAAATTTATATCATACTTTCTGGAGTTGTCCAAAAATAAAGAACCTATGGAAGGAAGTCATACAACATGTCAATATCTTATCTAATAACAATATTACCATTACTCCACAGATGGCATTACCATCTCTGAACTTAGAATGTATTGATCCAATGATTAACCGGTTATTATACATATTTTTCTAGTAACTAAGAACTCCTTAGCTTCCTGGTGGAAGAGGGTTGATGTACCAAAATTCTCTGATATTCTAGACAACTTGCGTCAGCATAGCCATTTGGAATACAGATTTGCTATTAATAATAATTTTCAAAATAAATATCATAAAAAATGGGATAAGTGGAACCTAAAATTCTTAGGAAACTAATATATATTATGACTAGGTTTTTGGATAGTTTTCCGATTGTATGGTTAGGTCTGGTCCAAGTTTGGTGCAATTTCTGTATTAGAATATTTTGGGTTAGTCAACATATCGTTAATATATATATTTTTTGTAAGGTATTCAGTTGTTCTAACTTGAAATCTTTGTTTTTTATGTCTTACTACTTGAAACTGTGTAATATGGGTTCTCTAATTTTTATGTTCTTTCCTGGTTTTTCCTTCCCTTCCCTTCCCATTTTCCCTATTCTTAATTCTTTAAAATTAATAAAAACTATTTGAAAAAAAAAGAAGTGGCCAAGTTTTGCTTTTTTTATTATTTCTTTTTGTTTTAAATTCACAATAAATTTTTCAGAATTATGGGCTTTTTGATTCTCTGCTAATTTTTATTGTCTTTTCAAAAGGGACACAGCTCAGTGGATTCTCGGGGGGCACATGTCTTTAGACTGTTATGCATAATTACCCTTGAGCAGCAACCCCTTGATAAGGATCAAACCATTTGCATTAAATAAAAGGCCATTAGCTCTGAAAAAGTATGGTAAAGTTATAAAAAACAGAAAAAAATGAATTTTCAGGGGAGCATCGGGATTAAAAAAAAAAAAAATTTGGTCAGTTTTGAAACTGGGTCCCTTGGGGTAAACCCTACGAAGTGGCCCAATTTTGTCTACTTTTCAGTATCGCAAGCGTATCATCCAGCATTTCAGGTAAACATATTCATCAGGAATAATGCTTTCTTCTGTCTCTTGTAGGTGGATTTCTGGTTTCCGATAATCACAAGAAAACATTTCCCTGACCTTTTAGGGTCATCACAACACGGTACCAGACCCCAATCAGAGGGTAATGAAGCTCTCACTCCTTGTCTGTGAACTAGTCATATTTATGTTCGTCCCTCTGCCATGGTGACAGTTCTGCTTCACGTCACTTGTCCTACCTATTGCATTTTTTCTGTGCTATTTTGTGTATAAATATGTGATTCTTCAGATGTTGTATTAGTCTATGCCTGATGAAGAGACCTGAGTAGTCTCGAAAGCTTGCAATTTGTTACCATCTTTTCAGTTAGCCATTAAAAGGTATCAACCACTGAGGACTCTCAATTCTAAATATTTTTCCATCAAGAATCAGTAATTTGGATGTTTGTCATCTTTTCTTCAGTCACTGGAGACCAAGTTTTAGTTGGAAATTGATAAAATTAAAATGTACTTCATGATTAAATAATTCAATGCTGAAAATGATGAAAAGTGAACTATTCAAATGCTGGGCAAAAAAATAAAGAAATTTGTAAATTACTAAAAAATTTTCTTTTAATCGAACCAATGAGAAACTGTCAATGGGGCATATTTATCAAGCTAAAAGTGCCAGAATTCTAGCATAATTTATATTTTTTTTTTAATAAAGACCGTCTTCATTACTTACAACTTATTCGCTATGTGTTTTACACACTATCTGTGCCTTTCCATCAAGAGGGTGTGGCATTGTGTGACATGGGTGGGGTCTGAAGGAGAGTGGGTGTGGTCTGTGTAAGCATAAATCAGTGGTGGTAAATATGCCCTAATGTGTTTGTTTCTATAGTATCACTATGTTCTACAGTGCAACTCAATGGTTAAAGTGGATATCTCATGAAGATAACCTGGCATTGAAAACAGGAGGTTCCACCACTTAAAACTGCAATTAAGGCCACCAGCACAGGCTGCTACTTTACCATAAGGTCCCTGCACACCTTGCAATTTTACAGTAAGGTCCCCCGCTCAGGCTGCTATTTTACCACAAGGTCCCCCGCACCGGCTATTTTTCCCATAAAGTCTCCGTACAGGCTGCTATTTTTCCCATAAGGTCACCCACACAGGCTCCTATTTTACCATAAGGTGTGTAAGTTTGGTGTGACTACGATAGGCTTGTAACGTGATTGGACATCTATTTAATTTTTTCATGAGTATCATAATTGGAAATTTTTGTGGCTTTAAAAAGGGAACTTCATTTCTACATTCAGACTGACGCATCTATCTCACTTCCTCTTCGGTTCTGAAAAAAGGATCTGCAGTAAATTATATGAGGTGACAAAAGTAGAAGATCTTTTTTTAAGCCACAAGTGTTTCCAAATATACATTCATGTTTCAGTGGCTCTCGGCCAGTGCTCCGGTCTCAGTGTTTTGGCTGCAGTGGTGACATCACATCACTAAGCTCGGCAGCTACGCTGAGGTTGATGGCACACCATTGCTGAGCTCAGTGATTGGCTGCAGCAGTGACGTGTGCTATTCACGTGATGTTGCTGCAGCAACCAAAACCCTGAGACTGGAGAGGTGGTGGAAATCTGGCACAGGACACTGCAAGGATGCGGACCTACTGAGTTTGGCTTTTTAAGTATTATTTAGAGTTTAGGGACCTCTTTCCTAAAAGTGGACTACCCTTATTTACCCTTATAAATATTTGTATACTTTTTCATAGTGCTTTTAAAGATACACTGATACAGTACAGAGCTACATAGAACGCATTGAGGTTGAAATAGCACCCCAAAGGCCACTCTGCCAAACTCCAGTACTATTAATGACACATGTTGGGTGGGGTCCTTTTACAGATTTAACACTTCTGTAGCATTGTGTTCTAGATGCATTATACTCTGTGGGGTGCCTGAATTATACTCTGGGGTGGCTGCATTATGCTTTATGGGGTGGATGTATTATACTATATGTGGGCTGCATAATGTAGCCCCCTCAGAGTATAATGCAGCCCCGCAATACAATATAATGTAACCCCCATAGGATATAATGCAGCCTGCTTATATAGTATAATGTAGCCAATCCATAGAATATAATGCAGCCCCCCATATAGTATAATGCAGCCCCCCAGAGAATATAATGTAGCCCTCTCATAGAGTATAATGCAGCCCCCCTCATATAGTACAATGTAGCCCCCTCATAGAGTATAATGAAGCCCCCCATACAATATAATGTAGCTCCCCCATAGAATACAATGTAGCCCCCTCATATAGTATAATGTAGCCCCCTCATAGAGTATGATGCAACCCCCTCATAGAATATAATAAATATAATACAGCCCCCCCATAGAATATAATACAGCCCACCTCCCCATAGAATATAATGTAGCCCCCTGAAAGAGTATGATATAGCCCCCCCAGAGAATATAATTCAGGCCCACAAGCCAGTACTCACTGATATATTTAAAAAAAACAACATACAATCCTCACCTCTCCTAGTTCCCTGTGCTGCTCCAGGCTCTGCTCCATTCCCAGTGGCTGCACTGCCCGGCACATAGTGGACGAGCGATGAAGTGATGTCATCACGCACTCGCTGTGTCAGAGGCAGAGGTGAGTGATGGGAGAGGGAGCGTCTGCTGACTCTCTCCCCTCCATCGTGTGGGAGTGGTGGAGGGGCACTGGCGCCAGGCGGGTCCCCTGACTCATGGGCCCCAGAGTGGCTGCGTGATATACCGCTATTAGTGGCAAGCTACTGGCTGGTTGGCCACTGGGGGAGCAGAAGCCCTAGGCATCTGCCTAGTCTGCCTGCCACTAATGCCGGCCCTGCTTCTGAGGCAGTAGATGTTCACTGTCTGGAGAGGAAACACTCCAGACAAGTGACTGTGCTGCAACTAAGCTGAACCATATGTGTTCTGCTAACTGTGAGTGGGAGGAACCCCGCTATCAGAAGGACTGTGCTTTATGCTACCATTTGTTTTGTTTTCCTGTTTTGCCCAGAGGGCTGTGTTTGTTTCTCTTTCACATACAATAAACCAAAGGAAGTTCTTAAAGAGACAGTGTTCCCACTTCTTCCTCCCTGTACAGCTTAGTGAGTCAATCTATCACAGTTAATATAAATAATTTAGAATTAATGTGAATATTTAAGGTTTTTTCCATTTTAGAAAATACATGTCCATACATTTTTTTTATTTTTACGACAGTCCTGGCCAGTTTCACCAACTATTTGAAATATAGCCACAAATTCATCACAATTTACACCCACAAAATATGAGTAAAATACTACAAAAATGAGACACTACAGTTAAATGTACCAAATCCATTAATGAGGTGCTCACTTTTTAATAAACTTGTCATGTTACTCCAGCCCTAGCTTCACTAAGAATGGTGTCATATCCTACGACTTGGAAATCTTACAGTCGTATTGCTATGCAATAAGGCTTGACTCTTTTAAAAGTTTGTCCTCCCTGTCTGCCTCCCCAGCTCTGATGTCAGTAACCCTTCCCTTCTTCTTCCTCATTCTGAGTATGTCAGCCATGCTATGAGGCTCATGTCTTACATCTCTGGTTCAGTATAGTCTTTTTACCTGCTGTAATTGTATAACTGCAAGAACTCAGCTTGAAAATAAGCCATCTTCTGGAATCATAGAATGTTAGAGTTGGAAGGGACCTCCTGGGTCATCTGGTCCAACCCCCTGCTCAATGCAGGATTCACTAAATCAACCCAGACAGATGTCTGTCCAGCTTCTGTTTGAAGACTTCCATTAAAGGATAACTCACCACCTCTCAGGGTAGTCTGTTCCCTCACTGTCAAAAAGTTTTTTCATTATCTAATCTGTATCTTCTCCCTTTTAGTTTCATTCCATTGCTTCTTGTGTTTCCATGTGCAAACGAGAATAATGATGATCCCTCCACACTGTGACAGGCCTTCAGATAGTTGTAGACAGCTATTAAGTCTCCTCTTAGCATTCTTTTTCGCAAGCTAAACATTCCCAGATCCTTTAACCGTTCCTCGTAGGACATGCTTTGCAGTCCGCTCACTATTCCTGGTAGCTCATCTGTGAACTTGCTCCCATTTTTCAATGTCTTATTTAAAATGTGGTGCCCAGAACTGGCACAGTTTTACAGATGAGGTCTGACTAAGGAGGAGTAGAGGGGGATAATTATTTCACGTGATCTAGACTCTATGCTTCTCTTAATACATCCTAGAACTGTGTGGAACTGTGTTTGCCTTTTTTTGCTGCTGCATCACACTGTTGACTCATGTGTAGTCTGTGATCTATTAGTATACCCAAGTATTTTTCACTCAAGCTGTTGCTTGCTTCTATTCCTCCCATTCTATAGATGGAATTTTCATTTTTCTTGCTCAGATGTAGAATCTTGAATTTCTGCCTGGTAATACCATTCTATTAGTCATTGCCCATTGTTCAAGCTTATCTATATCCTTCTGAATCCTTTCTCTGTCTTCTCTAGTGTTAGCTATCCCTCCTAGCTTTGCATTGTCTGCAAATTTGATTAGTTTACCTTCAGTTCCCTTATCTAGATAATTTATAAAAATGTTGAACAACACTGCAGCCAGGACAGAGCCTTGTGGTACCCCACTTGAAACAATTTTCCAATTGGATGTGTAACCATTTATCACCACTCTTTGACTACGATCACTGAGCCAGTTATGAATCCACCTAACCTTAGCCTTGTCAATCCCATACTTGGTCATTTTTTCAATAAGGATAGTATGAGATACTTTATCAAATGCTTTGCTGAAGTCAAGATATACTGTATTTTTTGGACTACAAGACGCAATGGACCATAAGACGCACCTAGGTTTTAGAGGAGGAAATTAGAAAAAAAACTGAAGCAAAAAATGTGTTCAATTCTATACTTAATATCCCCCCTGGCCTGTCTGTCCCCATCCTTATCCTGTTAGGATTGGCCCCAATCCCTATTCTGGTATGCAGGGACCCATCTCCATCCTGGTATGCATGACCACATCCTTATCCTCGTATAATTGGCCCCAATCCCTATCCTGCTATGCAGAGGCCCCCATCTCCGTCCTGGTATGTATGGCCCTATCTTTATCCTGGTATGCATGGCCCCATCCTTATCCTGGTATGCATGACGCCATCCTTATCGTGGTATGCATAGTCCTATCCTTATCCTGATATGATGCATGGTCCCATCCTTATCCTGGTATGTATGAACCCATCCTTATCCTGGTATGCATGGTCCTATCCTTATCCTGATATGATGCATGGTCCCATCCTTATCCTGGTATGCATGAACCCATCCTTATCCTGGTATGCATGGTCCTATCCTTATCCTGATATGATGCATGGCCCCATTCTTATGCTGGTATGATTGTCCCCAATCCCTATCGTGATATGCAGGGCCCCTATCTCCGTCATGGTATGCATGGTCCCATCATTATCCTGGTATGATTAGCCACCTTCCCCATCCTGGTATGCATAAAAAAAAAACCAAAATAAATCATTCTTACCTTCCCTGCATGCCCTCGCAGTATCCTGCTCTTGTGCTAGCAGCTGCTTTATGCTTGTAAGCAGCGCATGGCAGTGGCATCACATGCTGATTAAAAGCCACCAAGGACAGCTGCTGGAATACTTACTGTTCTCCACGCTGGGACTATGTGTGTGGAGTGCAGTGAGTATTCATTGCTCTTTAGCGAGCACAGTGTCAACCACAGCCGCCGGGTTCCTGCAGCTGCCGGGCTTTCAAGTGTGCCGCTACTAAAGGGAAGGAATATTTATTGCATTCCACGCCTATGGGAGTGGAATGCAGTGAATATTCATTGCCTTAAGTAGCGGCACACTTGATCACTGGGCAGCTGCAAGAAGCCGGCTGCTACGGATAATGCTGTGCTCGCTATTAAAGAGAAATGAATATTCACTCCTTTCCATGCCCATGGAGTGAATATTAATTCTCTTTAGCAGTGGGCACAGAAGTTAGCCACAGCAGCCGACTCCTGCCTCTTGTAACCCACTGCTCTGCCGCTGCCGCTCCTCCACCTCACCACCGCAGCCAGATTAGGGACATCCGGACTATAAGATGCACCCCCCATTTTCTTCCACATTTTTTGAGGAAAAAAGTGTGTCTTATAGTCCAAAAAATACGGTATTATATCTACTGCATTTCCCTGATCCAAGTCAGTGATTCCATCATACAAGGAAATTAGATTAGTCTGGCATGACTTGTTTTTTACAAACCCATGCTGGCTCTGGTTAGTTATTGTATTCTTATCCAAGTACTTACATACATGCTGTTGAATAATTTGTTCAAATATCTTTCCTGGTATCTTTATACGTGCCTCTGGAATACAGTCAAGCTATCTGATGAAATCTTTTCGTGTGAGTATTGGTTCAAAGATAGAGACAGCCAAGAACAGTGTCTCAAGAGCCATCACACTCGCAGCCTAGTTATGGAGTCAGAATAAATGATATTTTGTATGTCAGCCTTAGCGAAGATGGGCATTTGTGTTCTGCTTATTGTCAAGTGAACAAGTAGGAATTGTCCAAAGCAGAGACCATTGTTAATAATTTTCAGTTTTATTTTAAAAAAGCTTTATCACGGTGTAATAAAATGTTCCTTAAGTATTCTAATTTGGGCTTTTATTTTTCACCATTTTGGATATTTCTGCTTCATTTTTTCCCCGTTAAAAGGATAAAAAGAATATTTCCCACAGCTGAGCGTTTGCTACAGTTGTACCCAGCCAAGCCAATCTTTTGGGAGGATATTGTCTTTATTGATTCTGAAATCAGGAGCTCACATTGGATTGTCTAGACTGGATAGAATTGTAAGAAAGTGGACTGTTCTGGCACCTACAGAAGAGTGAAGCTTGGAACGTGCCATGCCACTCCACCTTCGGAAGGCAGCATGGATAGCCATCTGCAATAATGACTGTCTATGCAAGTCACTCAAAAATCATAGCCATATGTCATTAATTTCCTGATGATCTAACCTCTTTAAATAATGTGGACGCACCACTGATGTCATTATTGGTCATCAGCGTGATCCCACTTTTAGTAAACTTTTGTTAAAGTTTTTTAAAAGTGCATGTACATTAAAAACATACTGCTACTTGAACTGTGTGCACTGAACAAGTGATACCAATGAATGATGTCAAGTAAAAGTGCACAGGTACACTGTATGGACAAAAGTATTGGGGCACACCTCCTAATCATTGAATTTAAGTTTTTAATTCAGTCCCGTTGCCACAGGTGCACAAAATCCCAAAGTGGACACCATATATAATGACAGAGCGGGATCATTGAATGTTGAGGGTCAAAGGGCAAAAAAGCTCTGCTGATTCAATAACTGCAGAGTCCAAACCTCAGCACGAAAGCTGTGTGCTGTTACCCTCATTGCATGGGTATCCACCCTGAGTAGCTACATGCAAGTCTTACATCACCAGACTCAATGTCAGACGCCAGATGGAGTGGTGAACAGCCCCATCACTGGACTTTGGACCAATGGAAATGTGTTCTTTCTGGTAATCTGGTAGTAAAATGGACGAGTCTTGGGTTTACCCACCTGACTGTATTATACCAATTGTAAAGTTTGGTGAGGTATGGATAATGCTATGTGTTTTTCTTGTTTTTGAGGAGTTGTCTTATCTCCTTTAGTTATAGAGGAGGGAAAACTTACTACTTCAGCATACAAGGACATTTTGGACAATTGTAGCTTCCAAGATTGTTGGAAACAGTTTGGAGAAGGCCCATTTCCAGCATGACTATGCCTCAATGAAAACAAGGTCCATCAAAGTTGGAAGTGTAGAAGAACATGACCTTCCGCATTGAGCCCTGACCTCAATCGCATCCAACACCTTTGGGATGAACTAAAATGTAGATTGTGAGCTCGGCCTCTCCTCCAACATCAGTGTCTTACTTCACAACTTCTCTTCTGGATGAATGGGCAAAAATTCCGACAGACACCTCCAAAATCTTGTAGAAAGTCTTCCCAGAAGAGCGGAAGCTGTTATAACTGCAAAAGAGGATCCAACTTCTCCAATACTTGTAGATTTAGAACAGAATGTCCTCAAAGTGTAATATGTAGATGCTCAAATACATTTTTACAGTTAATCCACATCTGTATAATACGATATGGTTCAATAAATCTTTGGTTTTAAGTTACCTTTTCCTCTTGGACGTGTTGCTGGATATTTTGTACAATTTGGTTTTCTCCATGTAGTATGTTTTCACACTACAGTCACTTAGCACCTACACAGTAGTTCCAATTTACAGAATCTGCACACAAGGGCCTGTACAGAAGTCCTTTTATCATAGTATTAAAAATTAAAAATAGTTAATGATGCCAACAATATGAAGTTACAACACATAGCCGTGCTCAAGTAATACTATGCTATTTTTTTTAGCTTTTCTTTACATTACCCTGAAATGTCAAAACCACCAAATCTGTAAATAAAATGTTTTATTATAAGATGTATTATTTTACTTTTATTGTAGCTTAAAAAAACAAGCAACGTCCATAGTATGTAATCAGACAAGACAGTGATAAATGATATTGTGCAGCAAATACATATTTGTAGCATTTAATACGTACTGTGCCGTTGTTACATCATAGCTCATGCATATAAAGAATCGCTGTGAAACCTGAAACATTTGTATACACATTCTGAACCAGATGGTTGATGCCGTAGGCTTTTATTCAAATCCCCGGTTAGGGTAAAGTGACTTGTTAGTGCTCCTTGTGGCTTCCAGCATTCAGAACACATTACAAGTCCTTCCTCCATGTAGCCCAGTTGCCTTTGTCATTTAATTGTTTTTTTCTCAGTTTCCTAATAAGTAGTAGGGTAAGTGAACACTAGGCGTTTTTACAGAATTTTATTTTCTGCAGCAAAACCTGATCTCTTGGCAGAAAAAAAGCTGCAGAAAAAAAGCAGGTTTTTCAAGCTGGTGTTATAAAGTATTCTAATTTACTGAGATAATGATTTTTGGGTTTTCATTGGCTGTAAGCCATAATCATCAACATTAACAGAAATAAACACTTGAAATAAATCACTCTGTACTGACTATATAATATGAGTTTCACTTTTTGTATTTAAGAACTGAAATAAATTCACTTTTTGATGATATTCTAATTTCGTGAGCAGCACTTGTAAGTCATACACATTAGATTAATGCTCGCTGTACCTGTTGATTTTGACAGGAACTGTAGACCATCTAAAGTGTAGAAGGCCTCCTGAATCTGCTCCAACAAAAGATGGTGGTTTGGAGAATGGGATCAGAGATGTTGAATTTGAACACCCAATCCTCTTTTCCCCCAGTATCTGCATACCCCTCTCCTCATTCGAAGAACATGCACATTTGGCCAAGTCATGTGTATGGAGGGTGAGGAGAGATCTTTCCTGACAGAATAAGAGTTTGTCTGACAGTTGTGTAACAGGTATATTAATATTATTATTATTATTTAATGGTCTTCAGCTCGTTCTCGAGCCATGGCGACTTGATGGATGAACGCACTGTAGGAAAATCGATCTTGTGCAAGCCTAGATAGGTCCACCAGGGTCTTATCTTGATAGTATCAAGCCATCGGGTTGCTGGCCTTCCTCTTTGCCTTGTTGTTTCTATTCTTCCAACCATGATGTCCTCCATGATGGACCGCCATTTTCAGGTCTCTCTAGAGATGCTTAATTGGGTTTAGGTCAGGGCTCTGGCTGGGCCAGTCAAGAATGGTCACACAAGTTGTTCTGAAGCCATTCCTTTGTTATTTTAGCTGTGTGCTTAGGGTCATTGTCTCGTTGGAAGGTGAACTTTCGGCCAAGTCTGAGGTCCAGAGCATTCTGGAAGAGGTTGTCATCCAGGATATCGCTGTATTTGGCCCCATTCATGTTTCCTTCAATTGCAACCAGTCATCCTGTCCCTGCAGCTGAAAAACACCCCCATAGCATGATGCTGCCACCACCATGTTTCACTGTTGGGATTGTATTGGGCAGATGATGAGCAGTGCCTGGTTTTCTCCACACGTATCGCTTAGAATTATCACCAAAAAGTTCTATCTTCGTCTCATCAGACCAGAGAATATAGTCTGGGAGTCCTTCATGTGTTTTTTAGCAAACTCTATGCGGGCTTTCATATGTCTGGCACTGAGGAGAGGCTTCCGTCAGGCCACTCTGCCATAAAGGCCCAATTGGTTGAGGGCTGCAGTGATAGTTGGCTTTGTGGAATTTCTCCCATCTCCCTACTGCATCTGTGGAGCTCAGCCACAGTGATCTTGGGGTTCATCTTTACCTCTCTCACCAAGGCTCTTCTCCCACGATTGCTCAGTTTGGCTGGACGGCCAGGTCTAGGAAGACTTGTGGTGGTCCCAAACTCCTTCCATTTAAGGATTATGGAGGCTACTGTGCTCTTAGGAACCTTGAGTACTGCAGAAATTATTTTGTAACCTTTGCCAGATCTGTGCCTTGCCACAATTCTGTCTCTGAGCTCCTTGGCCAGTTCCTTTGACCTCATGATTGTCAGTTGGTCTGACATGTACTGTGAGCTGTGAGGTCTTATATAGACAGGTGTACGCCTTTACAAATTAAGTCCTATCATCAGTTTAATTAAACACAGCTGGACTCCAATGAAGGAGTAGAACCATCTCAAGGAGGATCACAAGGAAAAGGTCAGCATGTGACTTAAATATGAGTGTCTGAGCAAAGGGTCTGAATACTTATGACCATGTGATGTTTCAGATTTTTTTAATAAATTTGCAAACATTTCTACATTTCTGTTTTTTTTAGTCAAGATGGGGTGCAGAGTGTACATTAATGAGAAAAAAAATGAACTTTTTTGAATTTACCAAATGGATGCAATGAAACAAAGAGTGAAAAATTTAAAGGGGTCTGAATACTTTCCGAACCCACTGTATAATAAGTTCCTGTAAATGATAACATTTAGCTTATCTACCCAGCTGTATGGAGATTAGGAAACAAAGAAAAAAAACTGCATTAATTATGTGGCTGATATATTCATACTTATGATATATTTGATACATATATGGTTGGTTATTATAGCAGATAAAAGCTGCAAACTGCGTAAAATATGGTATAATGCATGCTCAGTGTCTGGATGACAAATTGCTCATAGGTTTCAAAATAGCCGACAAGGGTTGCTTTGGTTAAAAGAGCAAGAACAACAATTGATGGGAAACGAGGAAATGTTTAAGTAGTTGCTCTGAGAAGGATAAGAAATGCAGAGTCAAGGAACGAAGGAATGACGGCCGGTGCTGTATAGTGCACCACTTTGGTTTTGTTTTTTTTGTTTCCAGCTTCGATTGGTGTCATGAATGTATCGTCCTAAGGAAGAAAAAAAAAAGTAGAAAAGAAGCAGAAGCTTTAAATAGGCAAAAATATGATAAATAAAGACAATAATAAGTAATGACATCTTCTTAGCTCTATGTGTTGTATCTGAGACATGTTTGTAACCACTCTATTTAATGGTGTCCAGAAAGAAGAGAGTTGGGTCGTAATGAGGTTATTAGGCCAAATAGTAGCTGTAAATATCACAGAATCATAGAATGTTAGAGTTGGAAGGGACCTCCAGGGTCATCGTGTCCAACCCAGTGCTCAATGCAGGGTTCACTAACCCATCTCAGACAGATGTTTGTTGTGAGCACGTTGAAGGCGACTTCGGAGCTGGGGCTCCCTCCGGTGGTTGCTGAGGGTAATGAACCAATTGCTGAATGGCTTTCAGCTGGGTCCGATTGGTCTGATATAACTGACCTGAACTCCCATCAGCCTTGCCGGTAATCAATTGTTCTTCCAGGTCTTGCTTGGAGCTCAGCTTGCAGTCCTGCTCTCATTCAGATAAGTGACTTGTTGTTTTTTTTTCCTCTGGTTGGATTTTCCTTGCTGGTTTGCTGCCTTGCAGTGGACTTCAGCCTGGTCCCCTTTTGGCGTCTGGCTCTGCAGTTGTGCTCAGTTTGTGTTTGCACTTTTGCGCTGTTCCTGTTTCACTTTTTATTTGCTGAATTGCTGTGTGTTACACCAGAGATCTGATTTAGGTGGTAGAGATCTCAGTTTTTTTGTTAATCAGAAGTGTTGGTATTTTTGTCAGGGTTTTTTTGGGTTGCAGTCAGAATTCTTTCCTATACTGTTCTATCTAGACAGTATTGGGCCCCAGCGTTTGCTCATTCTATTTTCTGTCTGTGTACGTATGTTCTTCTTGTCTAACTGCCATTACATGTTTGGGGGCTTCCTATTTCTTTGGGGGTTCTGCTACGGGGCAGATAGCTTTCATCTTTCTGTCTTTAGGTGCAGCTATCTCTCCGGCTGTGACGAGGTGTCTAGGATCACCGTAGGTACGCTCCACGGCTACTTCTAGTGTGGCGGTTAGTTTAGTGTTCTACAACCCAGTAGTTTCCAGCCTCTCTGGTGTATTGCTACTTCGGCTATTTTTGCAATTTCTCCTCAGCTACCGAAACATAACAGATGTCTGTCCAGCTTCTGTTTGAAGACTTCCATTGAAGGAGAACTCACCACCTCTCGTGGCAGCCTGTCCCGCTCATTGATTACCCTCACTGTCATGTCTGCAGTGTATGGAATTATTCACTCAGCCATCGCACCTTAGGAGGAACAGTGACGAGTGTATAAATTTAAAGGGTTAGTCATAGCTCAGTCTTTCATGGTTGAGATTGGAGTAACTCCATCCAGGCTTCGATCACTAAAGGTAGGGAGAGGGGCTGAGCTACCGTAATCTGTTTCTGTAACTTTTACTCTTGCTGTACTACATAGTTTCTCTAACTCCAACCGCTCTGGGATGTTTCCATCTCTCCACCTCCAGTGATCAGAACCTGAATGAATTTGTTCCTGTCTCTACCATTAAAGACTGAAATAAGAACACCCCTTTAAAGAGTAAAGGCTCATTTACATGTCTGATTTTTCCACATACGACAAAAAAATTATTCTGATCAGTCGTTGATCAGAGTTTGATCAGTGTGGTCCGAGTATCATCTGTTTTTTTGGTAAGTGGAGAAATAATACAAAAAAATAAAATTCTCCACCTTTTCCATTCTGATAATTTGTGAAAATCGGACCGCACTCGATGTCTCCTGAGTCCGGTCCAATTTTTTCACAGACTCATTGATTTGTATTGCCAAAATTGGACACGTCTCTGCGATTTTCCACCGACCCCTCAATTCGCAAAAAATCATGGACGTGAATAGCCACACATACTATCACAGGTACGAGTGCTATCACTAATATGTGACAGTTGGATGTATGAATGAGCCCTAACTAAAGCTTTCTCATGACGGGTTTTGTATGGCAAGTGGCAGATCCTCATTGAATGCAGCTAAATTACAAAATCGGCTCTGCTGCGGCTCTTGTTTGGAAATGGGAAACCAAGAAACTCAAGTGTCATATCACGATCTTCTAATTTTAGGTATTTTTATGTTAACTCAGTCAGAATTTATGAAGTTTTAAAAACGTGTGTAATTCGGGGGTACATTTAGCTTTCCTGGTCATACTGGAAATCATAAGTCCATCATACATTAATGTCATAGTAAATGACGCACCATTTATTTGATCTGGATGACTTCTCCTGTATACGGCTCTCTCTGCACTGGTCGTGGTTGACATACCTGAAAAAGAAGACCCTGGTAAAATAAATTCATAGACAAAGTTCTGCAGTACAAAGGAATGGTGATGAGGGCTCAGATTGGAGCCAACTGTGAAGTACAGTAATTCCTCATTCTGCCAGAGCCGTTGTTGCTGTGTTAGCTTCATAATAGGGTTGTTTTCTTTTAAACTGTATTTATAGGGAATCTGTCAGCATGTTTTTCCTATTTAATCTTAGAGCAGCATAATTTAGAGTAAGAGATCCTGAATCCAATGATGTGTCCCTTATTAGTCTGTAAGTTGTAGTTTCAATACAATCAGTGTTCTATTAGCAGGAGTTTATCACTGCCTGACTAGGTCTCATATGCATGCCAGTCCAGCTAATCTGTGTAACCCCGCCCCCCACCACTGATTGGTAGTTTGCTGACAGTGTTTACAGGAAGCTACCAATCAGTGGTGTTATACACAGCTCAGCATTCTGAGCACTGCTTGATTTACAGCAGAGAAAACAGGGATTCTATCAAAACGGCACCAGTAAGTGTCACGCTGTCTAATGATATGTGTACGATGTCAGTAAACTATTCTTACAGGAACAACACTCTATACAACATATAGTTTAGCAACATAAGCATGTAAATATAGAATAGATTTACCTGACACAATATCCGTTGAACTCAGGGTTAATCTTGAGGACTTGATACGCTGTCACAGGAAAGAGGAGGACCGGGGTCTAACCTGACCCTAACCTGGGGTCCTAACTAATCCCTCACCTTGGAGGTACTGATAATGGTTCAGAGGTCCAAGTCTCCAGCCTAACCCTGTCTCCTATCAGTCCCTGAACCCTGTAATCAGTCCTAAGAAGGATCCTGATTACCACCAAAGGGATATGGGCTGATCTCTGCTAAATACACAGATTAGACATATAAGACAGACTGGAGATCACACAGACTTGCATACACACTCAAACACAGAAGAAACATAAATGGTCTGGGATATAAAACTCTAAGCAATGTGAGCTTAAAACAACTAAGGAGCTCTTTAACTAAAGTCTATACAGATTCAATCCTATCTGTGGTCTGCATGAAGAATTTCACTGGCAACTCCCAAAGCAGACAACCAGGGATTTAAAGGAAACCAATCAACAAATAATCAATTGCAGCCGGGAGAAACTGCACCCAGTCCCAGAACTGAGCACAGACAGAATTAACTCCCTAACTGCCAAACACAAAGAAACAGCAACTCAGCTGTGAGAAGTCAGAATGTGCAACCGCGACGATCTTTGTGGCAATGCACACATGACAGTAAGTCACACATAGCTGGAACTAGGGTCTCTGCCCCTACATCATGCTCTCAGATTAAATAGCAAAAACCTATGTCTTAAACTCCTCCAAAATTACCTTACAAAATTGCACAAATTTGGTTTTTGTTGATATATTTTTTATATTATGATGCATAAAAAAGAGGATAGTAGTCACTGGTGACTTTTTAAGGAAGTAGCTCTATTTCTTCTGATGCTAGTATAATAATGTTGAAATGAGCAGAATTATTTTTGAGCATTTTAGTAATATAAATATATCAAATACATTTGCATTGTGTTTCTTCAGAGACGAGCGCTACTACTCCATTTGAACATTTGTAGAAATTGTAGCTGCCTGATGTTACCACTAGGGGCAATGTCCTCTGCAGACATATTGACTTGTGCTGGAGTTACACTTTGGCCAACGTCTTAGCGGAGTTAAGATGGGCTCACAGATTGAAGATATAGGCTCAGATTCATAATTTGCATTTTTTTTCACAGTTACTTTTTTCATAAAATGGCTAAAAATTTGCATCAAAATATCTGGCGTAAAGCACATCTCTTCACGAGGGAACTGGAATAGATTTGCGCCAATTTTTTCTAACTTTTTTAAAAGTTGCAATTAATAAATCAGCCGAAAACATCTAGAAAACCCAAACTCGGATCACAATTTAGAATACAAGAAAAAGAGGTGACCACATATAAAAACAGACTTTGAAAAAGATGCAAATTAAAAGGAGAATTTAGTGCAACTTAAAAACAAGCGTAAGACACCAAAAAAGGCGCAAATGCAATAATGAAATGGTGTACATTGTGACTTTTTTTTGTTAGGATTTAACCATGATTTTGGCCCAAAAAATTAGAAAACAATAAATTATGTTCCAAACTGCACTGTGTGAACACGGCCTTCTCAACATTTCTTGTTTTACAGTTGGTTAATAGAATGGGTAGAAATGTAGTTCATTGGTGACAACGGGGATTGAAGAAGTAGCTGGCATCTCCTTCTACTTGGATTTCAATATTAATTAATATATGGCCAAAAATGCATAAAAAAGATAACAATGGAACGTAGGTCGTACTCATACTTTCCAAAAGTCCTGAAAATTTTATAAAACAGACTGCAAAATAGGGCAGAGTTGCTCAAAAGTGGAGGTTTTGGGAGCATTTTCATGGAAGGGGCATTCAGGTCATAAATGTCACGGATGTGTCAGAGGGTGCAGATCGTTGCACTGCATCTGTCTGTAGAAGGTCTCAGTAGTTTGCTTTGCAGACTAGTGGCCACCTCCCCCAGTGCTAATGGCCACACCTGGACCTGGGTGTTTATAACTCCCTATTTCCTGTTGGGAGGTGCAGGTGATATTTTCTGTTTGCACTTTGCTGTTGAGACTTGGAGCCAT
Organism: Oophaga pumilio; assembly: GCA_009801035.1. Lineage (NCBI taxonomy): Eukaryota > Metazoa > Chordata > Amphibia > Anura > Dendrobatidae > Oophaga > Oophaga pumilio. The sequence continues at coordinate 483,001 of VIAB01000109.1, forward strand.
AGCAGTCTGCTAGCATCCTCTTTGGAGTTTGGAGGGCATCGGTGTTTCTCTCTGAGTCTACTCAAGCTAAGTGTCCCCCTTGTTTCATTTATCCTTGCTGTCTTTAGTGTTAGTGGGATTGACTAGTGCTCATCCTGTCCCTCCTGGTGCAGGACTTATCACCAGGGTCAGGCAGGGATTAGGTATCCTGCTCGGCTCTAGGTGCGGAACCTATATAGGGACGATAGGGCAGACAGGGTGACGTTAGATCTGTCTAAGAGTCTCCACTCCCCCCTTCCCTAGTGTTTGGTTCCCTTTCCCTTATCCCTTCGTGTTGCACTTAGCCTTTCCTACACTGTGTATGACAATAAATTAGGTGTAGTAAATGTTGGTAAGTAAGCCTTTAAGAAGCTAGGTGCATATTGAGAGGGAGGCGGGGGAGTTGCCCCATTTAGACCCAGCGGAAGATTCTGTGAGGGCCCAGAAACTGGAATAATTGCAGGCTTTAGAGTTTCAGCATAAGACGACTCCCTTTGGAACCATTCACGACAAGGAATATAATCCAATAAAAATGGTAGATGGAGAGTACTCCCAGAATTACCTCCTTTGGGCCCGAGGAACTTTAGTCTGACACTGAAATAATCCCTAACCAGTGACGGATCTCGCTCTAGTGGACTTGAGCCATCCATGTGCTAACTGCTGAATAGCTGCTCTGCAATACTATATGTCGAAGCAACAGCTATTTGCCCCACCAAAACAACTGTTTATCCAAAGTGTCTGTAATGAGAGAAGCCCTTTAAGCCTCCCTCCTGACATTGATCCCCTCTCTTAATCACCCTCCGTAGGCTTACCTCATCTCTTTTTAAAACCCTGCTGTAAACATAGTCAGCAAATGGTTTTCTTGGGATAAATTTGCCGTGGCCGGGTACAGTGTGCAGGGCTCCATTTTCATATACAACTCTTCCACCAGCAATGGTGACGAGAGGGACTCCGTGGCAAACCATCCCCTCAAATATATTGAAATTCACAGCTTGATGATGAGTTTTCACCGAAATAGTCCTGTATAAAGAGAAGACCATATATAAAACATTCTACACAACATGTTTCAATATTACTAGGGATGAGCGGACCCGTGGAACTTTGGGTTCTAGTACCCTACCCGAACTTTGTTCCAAAGATCGGCTCGGGTATCAGAACTATAACGAACTTGAACCCAGTAAAAACAATGGAGAACTTTGGGTCTGGGTATGGAAATAAATCTCTCTCTCCCCAACAGACTTCACCCGGAACTTCGAACATTGCAAGGGATTTCTGGGGAAAGTCCGTGTTTGGCGTTTAGCACCAGACGCAAACTGTCTGATAACGAACACCAACCTTTTAAGTTCGGGTTTACTCATCTCTAAATATTACTCTAGGCATTGATATTTCAACTGTCTCAACTTTCTCTTCCCCAACTTGAAATATTGGGGGGAACAGGAAGGTCCCTAAACATGTCAGATGACCAGAGCCGGAGAGATTGACTTCTTTCATATGTGTAGGTAGTCCTTATAATATTTCATCCTGGTCCTCTTAAATTAAATTCTAATCAAGAAAGGAGAGTGTTTGAAACAATGCATTCAATCTTTTGGAGGATAGATAAAAAAAAACACCATTTAAGCAATGATTAATGCTCCTTTAGGAATTCCTTTTAACTGCTGTTCAACTAAAATCAATACACTTCATACAAACCGTCTGTGGAGAGGAATTCCTCCCTGTGAGTAAAGGAGTGAGGAGCAGAATGGCTCAGACAGCAAACGTCCTGTACACAGATTGTTTGAATATAGTGCACGGATCTTTACCGAGCTGCAGTTAAAAGCAGTTTCTAAATTGGCATAAACTGGGCAGTAGAATAACACTGAAGCACAGTGTTTGGGAGAGAAGGAAGCAAAATAAGGAAATTGTCATGTCTGACAGATGCCACAGATTCAAAAAAGCTATTTCAAACAGACTTAGAACAAACCAATCCGTCTGGCAGATTCCAGAGGGAACCCTGACCTTCACCCTTTAATCCCTGTACAGGGATCTGGTCTTACAACGGGATCCACTGGTTTGCTTCCATGAAAGGGCTTGCCTGCTGGAAGAGTGAACCAGAGTCAAAAGGCGTCGCCACGCTGGGCCAATAGAAAGTGGTCACGTCAGGGACAAAATGGGAAATCAAGCAGTTGGTCAGTATGCAAGTCAAGGCCTAAAAATGGGAGAAATCAGGAAGAACACACAGAGGCAAGGACAAGAGCTTCAAACCAGAAGCAGCACTCACTGACTGGCATTAGAAGTCAGACACACAGGGGTCTAAATAGCATTTAAATAGCAGAAAGGGGTAATCAAAACCAATTAACTCCATAGCTGCATGATCTAGTTTCACCAACATTCCCAGGAGTAAAACAGGACTGACACAGTCACATGTCACCTGAAGCAGAAACTGAAGGAACAGGAACAGACACACATTACACTAATGAAGTATATTGCAAAAATTCATATCTTAGAACAGATGTTCATGGAAGCATGTCTACACGTACAGAAGAAGCGAACATCAATGAACCCAAGTTTTCTTCTTACCATTAATTTGATGTATTCTTGCTCCACTGAATTGGGGCTTCAAATAGAGAATCAGTAAAGTTTGTGCTCGGTGACAAATATTAACTGTGCCCCATTGTTACTTATTCCCCAAAGCCAACTTCTTAGACTAAACTACTTTCCAGACACTCTGATAAATGGCCAGAATACAGCCAGACGGGAATGAACACATTTTGTCCAGGTTTGATAAATCTAGGTCAGTGAGCTTTTTCTGCTTACCTGCTTCTTTGAAATGTTCTTATTTTGCCTTTAACCTTTTCAGATTGCAAAAACAGTTTGAAGGGGATTATTGCCACTTCAGACACATTTAATAATGTTAAACTATCTAATTTATAAGCCATGGTCAAGAGCAGGATAAAGATGCCAGCGGGATGTTCCTGTGTGCACTTTGTCACTTCAGAAGAAAGCCTTCTGATGAAACGAGGCAGGAAACACAGCGAGCGGCTTCACGAGGTTCAAGTCATGTTTTCCGTAACAGTCTACCGAGCAAACTCAACGGCGTCCAATTGTCTCCACACCTCGAAGCATTTCATGGGTAGTGATCAAATAGTTCTGACAAGTCCTGTTAGTCTGAATACACTTAGTACGGTTGAAAAAAGACAAAAGTTTATCAAGTCCAAAATTCACCTCCAACCGGGGACCACCATGTACCATTACTAAGCCCTCATTCAGTCGTCCGTGATTTTCAGCGTACGGATGTTCATCAGAGCTTTGGATCCAGTTTCTAGCAGTGTTTGTTTAGTGTTTTTACCATCAGTGATTTCTCACACATGGCAAAAAAACTTGCAAAACTTTTCCTATCCATTGCAATGATGGCACATCGATGTCATACATGTGCTGTCCGTCATTTTCACAGACCCATTGAGTTGTATTGAGAATTTTGATCCGAGTCTCCGATCAAAACTGTACATGAATCGGTAATTTTTTTTTTCTGCAAACACATAGTCCACAAAAATATAGACATGTCAATAGCGCCAGGTAGGATACCGGGACATGCTCTATCTGTGGAAATGACAGATACAACATGTATGTGAAAGACAGACGTCTGAAGGAGGCTTTAGTCTGCAGTGCGTTCAGTCTACAGTGAAGGCTGTGTCCTGTTTTCTGGGCAAAAGTGGGAAAAATTGGACAATCGTAATTTATCTCTATATGTACATGTAGTTGACACAGTATTAGTGTTCCCTTTAGAGCATAATATCCATTAATGTTGTAGATTTTTGTTTAAAAAACTAGTATAATTATTTCACACTCTGACATTTGTTATATTTTATTTTCTGCAGACATGAGAGATCTTGTTTTTTTCAGAGGAATCTGTCGATTTTATACCCAGTTACTGTAAATAGCATTTTATACATTCTATTATTATTATGATTATTATTTTATGGAGTACAAAAGAGAGGGGAATCTAGGCACAGCAAAAAAGAAAACGGGGACGAAGCACATAAATATAGTTATGATGGGAGGTGTTAAAGAGGAGATGATAGTATGTTAAAATACAGGTTTTACCAAAGTTTTTTGCCGCAATCATTTTTTTCCCTTTTGGTTGTTATATTGCAAAAAATTAAAAAAAAATGTAAAATCTTTGGAAACCTTTGGAAATGTTATACTATTTATTTAGAGATGTTTATTTACTATTTCTTCACTTATTTTGCATAGAAAATTAGTTTATTTTCTGCACCTAGTTAAATGCCATTTTATACATTTTATTATTTTTTTATATGGAGTAACAAAAAAGGGGAAACAAGAAGGAGCAAAAACGGAAAACAAAGAGATGAATCATGTAAAGGAGGCGGTTGTAGTGCTTGTGGATAGTTTTACCAAACTTTTTTACCGTTATTATTTCTTTTTGTTTGTTATATTGCAATAAACAATAAAACATGTTGGCAAAACTAAGGTTAATTCTATAAAAGAGATCCTATTACTCCATTATAATTTATACATAACTATATAAAATTAAGGAGAGATGCTGGCTGTCGTTGGAGACTGAATTCAACATCTAAGGCTTCATTCAGACGTCTGTTTTTCACATAACGTACATGTTAAATCCGTGATTTTCTCGTACCCATTATAGTCTATGGGGCTCTTCACCTTATGCAGACTTTGACAACATGCAAAAATCACGGAGACAAGTCCGACATAATGGATGACAAGCATCACTACAAGTCTATGGTTCATAAAAATCAATGATGCAAAGGATAAAAGAAGCCTCGTAAAATAATATTGTGTAAAAGTGATGTACGCTGCGCCAATAGAAAAGGTGCAATATACCGTATCTCCTAAAGCAAATAAATTAGCCACTCTGTACCTGCAAAATAAATAAGCATACATGGTCTCCGCCATAAAAAATAGTGTTCGTTGTCCTTCAGTTTCTTTTGTCCATGTGAATGGGACAGTAAATAAGCTAAGATCGACTTTTTTAAAATTGATCTGCACATATTAATAAGCCGAAATTGGCTCGTCCAGGTGGTCCTTTAGGCTGCTTTGCTCAGGTTCCTACTTCTTCCCCTCTCATCATTGATCCTCTGGGTGGACGTGTTCCGGCTTTAGAGAGGTGCACTGCGCATGATCGGAAGTCTCTGCACTTCCTCTCTGAAGCCGACACGTGTCCACCCGGATTCAGAAGATCAATGATGAGAGGGGAAAAGCCGTGTGCATAAATTAATACCTTTGCTAAAGGAATCCGGTCAGTGGTTCTCTTTTAATGATGATTTTAAATTTTCTTCTAATGACATTTTCTGTGTATCAGGGCGGGCTTGGGGAGGGTTGGGTCTTCTTCTGCTCCGGTCTCTCCGCCTGCCTCCTGTGTTTCTACAGGTCACTGATTATTCAGAAACCTGCCTCTGTTTTGAAATTTTGTGTGAGATTCCACGTCTGGTTTTCGGGTCTTCAGTAAAATGTCGCCAGAGTCAGCACATGCACAGATTGAGATCAGATTCCTTCAAGAAATGAACCTGCTGACAGGTTCCCTTTAAGCATACATACAATTGAATGCAGAGATGGAAGACCAGGTTAGATGGGAGGCTATCAAAGCACCAAAGACAATTCCCTCTAGACATTCCTTAATAGTTGCATACAAGGCCTTAAAGCACCACTCCAGCGTTGGTTTGTTTTTTAGCACTGGAGTGTTTACTTACCCGCTGGCATCTTCACCTTTTATTGCCGCCGCTCCGGTCCCATGGCACCATATTGGCACCATATTGTGATCGCAACTTCTGACTGTCCACTGTCTGGAAGTCAAAAGTAACGGTCAAGAGCTCTCAATACAAGTCTATGAGAGCCAGAACGAGGCAAACACTGGAGTGATCCGGCAGGTGACAAACTGGAGACTGACAGGAGTGCTGGTGATAGAAGGTGAAGACAACGATGGAGAAGACAACGACGGAGACTAAGGGCAGTGGCTTTAGATTAAAAGCAACACTCCATGAGTAAAGTAAAAAAAAAGTGAGTTGTGCTTTAAAGGCTCATTTAGGGTCAAAATTTAAGTAATGAATGAACCTAAGAATGCTTGTACCCATCTAAACAGGCCGGTAATCACCTAACTGATGAGCAAACGCTTGTTCGTGGGGTGCAATGATTTTTAAGTAGGCTTGAAAATCATGATTATTGGCAGCATATTGTGGTGTGTAAAAAGGAAATGTGCTGCCAAAAGCGATTGTATTCACAGAATGGTCGCTCCATGCACAAAGAAATGTGGCTTGCATTTAACCGATGGACAGACCTTTAATGGCCTGGAGGATTATTTATAAATCTTTCAATATCCATGTGCACCCTCTCCATATACATCCTAAGGCCACGCTCACACGTTCAGTATTTGGTTAGTATTTCATCCACTCCTGGTTTTGGCTTACAAATACTGATGTAAAATACTCAGGACTGCCACTAGGAATTTTGGGGCCCCATAGTGGCAACATTTTCGGGGATCCCTTGAGACTGTGCTCAGGCTCCACCCCAGCCCTGCCTCCAGCCCTCAAACTGTCCACAGTCCCACTGCTCTTTCTTGAAAAAACTCCACTTCTCACCAATCACACATTAACAGTTCCCATCACCAGATCACATGCATAGCCAGCAGCTTTCGTTTTGGCCAAAAGATTTATTAATCTGCCACCACGACAAGGTAGGCTCTTTTGGCCAGGCCCCACTCTACTGTAACCTATTAAACATTTGCTAAAATATGCAATACAATTTAAGTATATTTTTATTTATTTTTCAATTTTTAAAATGACCAATAATATCACAAACAAGGAAAACATACCACCACACCATGACCAGACACCATATTACCACCACATAGTGACCTATAATACCACATACAAAGAACAAATACAGCCACACCACGGCCGGACCACATATTACCATCACATAGTGACCGAATAATACAATACTGATCATTAATAAAAAAAAACACAATACTAATATCACCATAAGTGCCATTATACACAGGACATCTGTACTTAGTATGCAGTGTCTGTGTACAGGTAATACAGTGATTACCGGTGACATTATACAGAGGAGCTGTGTATACAATATCAGTGTACAGGTAATACAGTGATCAACAGTGACATTATACACACGAGCGCTGTATATATTGTACAGGTTATACAAGGATCAATGACATTATACACAGGAGCTCTGTATACAGTGTCAGTGTACAGGTAATACAGTGATCACTGGTGATATTATACACAGGATCTCAGTATATAATGTCAGTATGCAGGTAATACAGTGATCACTGGTGACATTGTACACAGGACCTCTGTATACAGTGTGCAGTGTATAGTGTCAGTGTACAGGTAACACACTGACTCACCAGTGACATCTCTAGGTGAAGTCCTTCATCTTTGCTTTTCATCTTCATCCAGCAAAGACCGCCATCACTTCTTCCAGCCAGGGCTGCTCTCTGCAGGAAATAACACAGTTATATAGAGCACTGCTTGCAGAGCACATTACTTAATTTTTTCCCAACTTCTACACTACACCAGATGAAGAAAAAAAGGTGACAGTGTCGCTCTGCACAGTAACAGGACCGCTCCCCCCCATTTAAAACAGTATCTTCAAAAAATAAAATAAATACATCACTGCAGTAATAATATCCCTTAATTAGCCCCTATGGTAATAATATCCCCCATTCTGGCCCCCGTGTGTCTCATTCCTAGCTCCAGCCATATGTTCTTCCATCCTGGCCCCATATTTTCTCCCATACTGCCCTCATGAGTATCCATTCTGCCCCATGTGATGTCCCATCCTGTCCCATATGTTCTCCCCATCCTGCCTCATCTGTCCTATGATCCTGCCCCATCTGTCCCATGATCCTGCCCCATCTATCCCATGATCCTTTCTCATCTGCCCCACGATTCTGCCTCATCTGCCTCATCTGCCTCATGATTCTACCTCATCTGCCCCATGATCCTGTCCCATCTGTCTCCATCGTATCCATCCTGCCCCATGATCCAGCACCATCTGTCTCCATACTGCCACATGATCCTCCTCCATCTGTCTCCATCCTGACCCATCTGTCTCCATCGCATCTATGCTGCCCCATGATCCTGCACCATGTGTCTCTATCCAGATTTTTTAATCCGCCACCATGACAAGGTAGACTCTTTTGGCCGGGCCCTACTCTACTCTAACATATTAAACATTTGTTAAAATATGCAATACAATTTAGGTATATTTTTATTTATTTTTCAATTTTTAAAATGACCAATAATATCACAACAAGGAACAAATACCACCACACCATGACCAGACACCATATTACCTCCACATAGTGACCTATAATACCACATACAAGGAACAAATACAGCCACACCATGGCCGGACCACATATTACCAGGATGGAGACAGGGCAGGATGGAGACAGATGAGTCAAGATAGAGACACATGTTCCATGTGTCTCCATCCTGCTGTTGAAACATATTGCGGCTTGCTCTTTTCACTAAAAATAATAATATAAAACTTTCTCCTTACCTGGCCGTGGTCCAGCAGCGATGTCCACCCCAGGCATTTCAAGGGTGGACTCATGAGCCAATGACATTGACATCATACATCAGCGACGTGCACGCTGACGTATGCTGCCAGCCTCCGATTGGCTGGCGGCTATTAACTATTGCCGTGCGGGCCTGCACGGCAATAGAGTTTAACTGAACCTGCGTCTCGGATGCAGGTTCAGTTACTGCACTGGCAGAATCCTGCCGCTGGGGCCCGGTGAGCAGAAGAGACGGGACCCGATGCGGGCCTCCTCTGCTCATTGGGCCCCATACGACAGTAATGCCCTGATGGCGGCCCTGAAAATACTGACTAAACACTGAATGTGAAAATGTGACCTAACAGTACATTAGACATCTCCTACTGTGATCTTAGCTGAGCTGCAGGGCATGATCCCGAAAAACTTTAGTACTAAGGAGATGCTCCTAAATCCCTTGCTTTTTAATGATAATATAGATGACTCTGTTAACTCTGTCTCAGCCTATACAGCAAAGCAGAAACAAGAACTGCAGAAAACTGCAGAATTTTTTTTATGTGAATAGTCACGTGAAAAAAAATTACACTAGTAAAAATTCAAAAGAGAAAATGTTTAAGCTAAAAAAACCTAATTTTCAGATACATGCACTTTAAAGCAAAAAAAAAAAACCCACACACTACAAATCAACAGAAACACAGTGCAAAGGAAGGTAACTGGTCACACTGAGCGCTGATGTCCAAACAGATAGATTCGCTGTACATGACAAAACAGACCATTAGACGTGCACAACATCCCTCGTACCTGCACCGCACAACAGTAAAGCTCAAAAATAACCTCCCCACCATCTGTCAAGACCAATATGTTTCTGCTGGTTTAGCAGTCATGTTGAATCCATCACAACCAGCTCGTAAGAAGCTCACAACAACCTTGGTCCATTTAATATGCAGACAGTGTGTCATCGACCTCGGTGCAGCCACATACAAGGTTTAAGCTTCTGTATCACAATTTATAGAAATATCTTATTGCGCTACATACCCAGAATTGAGCATCTTGGGCTAATAATACCTCTACTGACGTTAATGTGACACTAAATATCTCCGGCAGTGTTGGTAATTGTTTGAATTAGCGTAGATGTCTCTACATGACAATAACGCTCATTATATCTCGCTGTCAATCCTTTAAATATCTAACTATGTGAAATGAATGACAACTTTGTAACCACCGCAACGCTATTCTGCTGCAAGGAAAAAATATTCTTGCAAAAAACAGTCAAGAAAAAGCTGCATTTAAAGTGTTATTTGTATAGGATTGAAAATAATGGCTGCTTGGTTCCAAAATAGCGCCACACCTATCTGCAGGTTGCTTATGGTAATGCAGCTTAGCCAATATTATTTCAATAGAGTTGAGTTGCAATACCAGATAAAACCCATAGAGAAGAGTGGTGGGTTAAAAAAAAACAGCCATGTTTTTCTAATCTTATAAAACCCCTAATGAGCTCAGAAAGGAAAATATGGTAAACCGGTGTTCCCTTTGTATAGAGGTAAGTAAATATTAGTAATTTTTGAAGAAATTTTCAAAAAAACAACGTTAGTATAAAGATTACTAATTTTAGAACCTGAAAGATTTTGCACAGACGTCACTCTGCGTATCTCCTCCTACTGAAGCCGTGTGTTGCAGATCACTGCTGCAGGTAGATAAAGGGGTGGACTGAAAAACAAATGAATTTTAATCCTAAATCCCGATCTTTTTAATGTCATAATGTAATATACATTGATTAAAAATTCCCTATCCTTTCCTAACTACACTAACTGCTTTTTTTTTACAACTTCCTTTTTAATGATGCTTCATTTGAGAATTCCAGTGCATGCTGGGATACTTAAACAAAGTATAATCACGGGGCAGTAGCTGAAGTGACTGCCGCAGCCCTGCCGCAGCCCTGAAACGAAGCATCATTGGTGACACTCATTTCAGGTGTTGGGCTTGTGCCTTCTATGTCACTGTGCAATGTGTAAAGTGACAGTGCGCTCTCTTGCCGGCTCAGATCAGTAGTAACTAGTCGGCAACAGAGCGCACTGTAAGTTCACGTTTTAGGACAAATACCTGACTTGCACAGACCAGACGCTGGTCTCTGCATGCCGGATATTCATCTTACAGTGCGCACTAACAGTGCGCTCAGTTGCTGATTGTTCTGAGCATGCACTAGGATTCTCAAACAAAGTGACAACAAAAAGGAAGTTGTAAAGAAAAAGAAAAGAAAAGCAGTTAGTGTAAAATTAGGGAAGGATAGAGAATTTTTTAAATTAAAGTATATTAGAAAATAGATTAGATTATGGCATTAAATAGATAGGGATTTAGAAGGAAAATTTATTTGTATTTCGGACTACCCAGCAAGAAGATGGATGTGCTACTGTACTTTTCAGTGGAAAATATTACCTCTATTTATTCAGGTATAGAGGGATGTGACATATGATTTCCAAAATTGACAATCATTATAATATAATAGATATATAAATAGTAAGAATTAACTATTTCACTGCGTGGTTATATTTTAAGAGTTTCTTGTGTTCATTAAATAAAGTAGCTTTCCTAAACTCACAGGATAGATGATGAATGATACATTTCTCGGGAGATCATTGAGTTCCTAAATCCACTTATGTGGTTATGTTATATTGTATATTTCTATTACAGAACATAAAATAAAACGGAACAGCTAAAAAACAGGATACATGGAAAATGCTGCAACCAATACATCAGCAATCTATTCTATTATTTCTAAACACTGTTTTTCAGTGATTACTTTATATCTCCGTTCATACTGCACCCACACACACACATGATACACCATTTGAAAGGTAAACTTGCACCCTTCAGTAAGAAAAGTGCCAAACAAACCACACATCCACGATTTGATCACAAAATACAGTTCAAACATTAATTTTCATAAACCTGCAGTAAGGAAAAATGACCTGCAGGTGGCACCGCAGTACCCCAAAACACACTACCACAAAGCTGCTTACAGACATCACAAACAAATCCAAACATTTGCCTTGGGGTCTTTCCAGCTTGCTCAAGTGCTTGCCCCAGCCTATTTCAGGCACATTGGAGGATTGCACACTTCACTGCAGGTGAGTCAGATATGCAATCACATCTGTATACATGCACTGCTTTTTCGCTGATTACTTCGCCCCACACACACACAAATGATACACCATTTGAAAGGTAAACTTGCCCCCTTCAGCAAGAAAAGAGCCAAACAAACCACACATCCACGATTTTATCACTAAATACAGTTTAAACATTTATTTTCATAAATCTACAGAAAGACGCAATGACCTGCAGGTGGCACCTCAACCAGAAGACATTTTTGGTCTCTACTTATCAAACCAATTTATTGTATTACCAATCTACATATATAAATACCTGTCTGTGTTCATCATCTCATGAAATATATTTACATTTGACCAGTTGCTTTTTCTGAAATTGCCTGCGCCCCCGACGACCAATGTGCAAAAATTTTGCACGGGCCAAGCTACTATATTATAATAATCTTATAATAATAATCGTTATATAGCGCTAACATATTCTGCAGCGCTTTACAGGCATCATTATCACTGTCCCCGATGGGGCTCACAATCTAAATTCCCTATCAGGATGTTTTTGGAGTGTGAGGAACCCAGAGAACCCGGAGGAAACCCACGCAAACAGGGGGAGAACATACAAACTCCTTGCAGATTTTGTCCTTGGTGGAATTTGAACCCAGGACTCCAGCGCTGCAAGGCTGCAGTGCTAACCACTGAGCCACTGTGCGGCCCTATATATTAAAACATTACAAACATTAGCACAAGAATGATCTTTGAAAAGCTACCAGACAATGCATAGATATCAGTACAATACTATGTAGCATCCAAATAATACCGCAATATACACAACACTACAGTAGAGTGCCCCAAATACTACTATACAGCGCTATAGTAAAAGAATAAATAAATACGGGCGATGCAAAAGGCACAAACGATATTGTTATATACTGGACATTATCAAAATACTATCACATGGTGGATAATTAAAGGGAATCTGTCACCCTAAATTGGCGGGATATTTAAATGATGGCAGTCAGGTCAGATGGGCGGTGTTTTGGGTACTTGCCTTAACATGTTGTTTGACGCTGTCTCCATTATTTCTGGGAATTGTAGTCGTTGCCCTCCATATAACGCACCTGCGCATTGCAATCATGAATTGCGCACGTGCAGTATGCTTTGCCCGCAGATTGCAATGCGCAGGCGCGTTATATGGAGGGCAACGACTACAATTCCCAGAAATAATGGAGACAGCGGCGAACAACATGTTAAGGCAAGTACCCAAAACACCGCCCATCTGACCTGACTGCCATCATTTAAATATCCCGCCAATTTAGGGTGACAGATTCCCTTTAACAGGAACATGCGGTGTCCAACTAATAACACCATACAGCACTAAATAACAGTACCCTAGAGTGTTCACATAAAATCACCAAAAGTAAAAAATAACAGTGACATAAATAGTAGAAATAATACCACTATACGTTGGTGAAGGATGGTGGAATATCGAAATACAACCATACAATACATAATGAACAGTAAGATACAGTGTCCAAATAATACCATCACATAACACTTAATAACAGTACTACAGTATAAAATGCCCAAAACGTTCACATATAGTAGTGCAGTGTACTGCTACGCCACTATAGTAGTACGGTGTTTTACTACATCATCAATAACCATAAGATACAGCGCTCAGATAATACTGCTAAACACTGGCTATATGAAAGCACTACAGCATGTTCATGCTGAAAAAACAGTGCCAAAAAGAATTTAAAAAATCTGACAGCGGGTTTTCCCCCCTGTAGGTATTATGAGCATTTTATCAGCCTCCTAATTCCGTTTTGAATGATCCCCCTATTATCAGTAAGCGCTGCTGTAGTATGTTTCAAATGAAGTTTAATGCAGGCGTGTGTGAACCTGCACCAATCTGGGACCGCTGCCGCTCATTACAACAGCACGCTGGTATCACGCCCACAAAGCCTTGATGGACATCCCAACGTGTGCAGAGAGGAGGGGAGCGGGACTTCTTCTTCTATCCAGGAAACCGATATTCATGAACTATCCTAAGGATTGGGGATTAACTCTTTCACACCAGAGACTCTTTTCACCTTCCTGACCGGACCGGGCCAATTTTTTCAATTCTGACCACTGTCACTTTATGTGGTAATAACGCTGGAACGCTTCAACAGATCCCGGTGATTCTGAGATTATTTTTTTCGTGACATATTGTACTTCATGTTAGTGGTAAATTTAGGTTAATATTTTTTGCGTTTATTTGTGAAAATTTATATCACCCCTAAAGTGCTCAAAACCACTTTCAATACGTTTATAACCCTTCATGTGCTTCACAGGAATTAAAGCAATGTGGAAGGGAAAATTTTTTTTTACTCTTTCTCACAAAAATGTTACTTTAGCCCCAAATTTTGCATTTTCACAAGGGAAACAGGAGAAAATGGACCATAAAATTTGTTGTGCAGTTTCTCCTGACTACGCTGACACCCCATGTGTGGGGGAAAATTACTATTCGGGTGCACGGCAGGGCACCATTTGACTTTTGGATTGCAAAATTGGCTATGTTGTGTTTGCAGAGCTCCTGGGGTACCTAAACAGAAGAAACCCCCTACAAGTGACCCCATTTTGGAAACTATAACCCTCAAGGAATTCAACCAGATGTGTGGTAAGCACCCCGAACACACAGATGCTTCACAGAATTTTATAACGATGAGCCGTGAAATTAAAAAAAAATCACATTTTTGCCCCTCGTTATATAGGACAGTTTATGTCTTATTGTCCCGTGTGTTGCCTAATGCAGGTAATTTTCCATCAAGCTTTAAATAAGATTTACTGTATGACTGGCCTGTTGGACTCGAGTTGCTGACACCAGGCGTCTGGCGCGGCTACACCCAGACTAGCCTCAGTTCTTTGCTGACTTCCACTTCTTTCAAATTGTCTAATTGATGCTCCAATAGTGGAGTGATTTCAACTCCAGAATATTCTTCAATTTAATCACGTTGAATTTATGCTTTGCTGACATTTTGTTGACTTAACACGGTACTTTGTTTAAGTGGATTAGATCCTGGCGTGAATCAGATTCCTGGGCTTTGCCGAGCAGAAGTACGTAATGTTACAAATGCTGTTTCACTCGCGATTTTATGGCCCACTTTACATTTTGGAAAAAGGTCATCTAGACTGCTTCTCCACTTTAATGCAGAAAAAGTAACTATTAATGTCCCGCATAACATTGTTACCAACTAATGCAAAAGTGGAAAATTCTTTATGGGGGAAAAAAAAACAATTTTGGGGGTTTTGTGTGAAATTTGCCTTTTTTCTTTGTTTTTTTGGGGGGGTTGTTCCAATATACACAGAGGAAATAAACATGTGTATAACAAAAAATGAGTAATTGCAATAATTTTCTGGGAGAAATATTTCATTTTCTGGAACAATTTCAAGGGTGCCAACACTTTCGGCCATGGCTGTATCAATAAGGTTATGCTTATATAATTTGAGTCTATTTATGACTTTTTTACTGTGTATTTTGTTTATTATCTGGCGTCTACCTTCATATCCACATGATGGTGGCTTTTGGTCACATAATTGATAGGTGACATTTCCCTGGGTTTATTCTATCTAGAGTTCTAGACTATTTGGCTTGAATCGCAACAAGAATTATTAGAAGGGCCCACTACGGTGCCCTAGGGCCAGACATCGGTGAGCGGGGCGCCACTTGCGTATTTAGGGTGTCAACCTCCACGGCCAGAAAGGGTTTTTTCTAGCAATACCATCAGGGATATTGAGGATTCCCTGGGCTGTGAATTCTTGGGTTTGACCCCCATTATTGTGTAGGGAGTCCACTTACAGTATAGTTTTGGTATATATATGTATGGATAGTAATATTTGTGGTTTTAACGGTTTAAATAAAATTTAGTTTTAATAGTAACATTTTCAGTGAACTTTTCGGTAGAATTCGTACTCCTTTTACGTTGTTTCGGTTATTTTTTTTTAATACTGCGTGCAGTTTGTATTTTGAAATCTGATGACAGATTCACACGAACATCTTAAAGTAAAAAGCTTCTCCGGTTAGGCTCTAGGTGATGCTGTATCCTGTAGATAGTAATGCGAAGATCAGCCGCAGTCCATATTATACATAGGGGCACAAAGGGACATTAAACAAGCACATCAGCTGTCAGTGTGCTAAGCTCAACGCGTTTCGCCTTTAGTAGATTCATCAGGAGTATAAGGTTTTTAAGAACTGTACTTAGCTGCTGAGATATAGGCGTGTGTTGTGAATGGGTTTGAGATGAGTTCTGAGCAGAGGCTCCCTCTGGTGGTTACAAGCGGTGCTGGTCTGATCAGTGATGATTGTGAGGACTGGCAATCAGGTGTTACGGATTGGTCTTATATAAGGGAGTCACCTTCCCATCAGGGTTGCCGGTGATCAATTGTTCTGGTCTGAATCCTTGTTTCCAGTTTCTCTTGCAGCCTGCTGTGTCGTGTCTGCATCTCCTGCTAACAGATAAGACATTTCCTTCTTTTTGTTTCTTGCTGGATTTTTGCATTTTGTCCTGCACTTCTGTGGGGGCCTTCTGGGTCCCCTCGGGGGGCTTTTGCCCTCTCTGTTCAGTTCAGCCACTGATGTTTGTACATTTGCTTTTTCCAGTTTTTTCAGTGGCTGCTGTTTTGATTTTGTTACACCAGAGAGCTAATTTAGGTGGAAGAGGTCGTGTGATCTCAGGTTTTTTTTGAAATTAGTAGAGTTGGTGTTTTCAGGGTTTTTTGGGATTGCAGTAAGTACCCTTCCTATCCTTTTCTATTTAGTTAGTTTGGGCCCCAACGTTTGCTCATACTATTTTCTGTCTGTGTTTGTATTTCGTCTTGTCTAACCGCCATTATATGTTTGGGGGCTTGCTATTATCTTTGGGGTTCTGCTCTGGGGCAGATAGCTTTCCTATTTCTATCTTTAGGTGTAGATAGTTTCTCAGGCTGTGACGAGGCGTCTAGGACCAACGTAGGAACGCTCCACGGCTGCCTCTAGTTGTGGTGGTTAGTCAGGGTACTGCAATCTCCTAGATTCCAACTGCTCTGGTGTATTTCCTTTTTGCCTGCACTCCTCAGCTACCGAATCATAACAGGCGTGCTGCATTGATAAGGCGCCGCTTGGCACATGGAGATGATATCCGTTAGAATCGCATGCATAGACTGTGGAGTGCCCCTCAGCTGACATAACTACTTACCAGAAATTAGATAAAGCTGTGTGCGCTTCAGTGTCCGTTCCAACGCAGGTGCATGCGCATATCGATTGTGCAGGACCCAGAAATGGTCCTGTGCTTCAATCCGCGTTCCACCATGCGTGGATCAATTCCAAATTCTAAGTCAGACTTCTCGTGTTCCATTAAAGTGCGTCGTAATACCCCTTACGTATTTAGGGTGCCAGCCTCTACAGTCAGGAGGGTTTTTTTTTCTAGGGATACTATCAGGGATATTGAGGATTCCCCATTATCATGTAGTGAGTCTACTCACAGTATACTTTTGATATATATAATACTGTATATATATTAGGATTTTAACATTTGTGGTTCTAATGCTTTAATTCTTAATAGTCCAATTTTCGGTGAACTTTGCATACAGTACTAAATAGAGCTCTTAGACCTAATGAGGCTGGTGTTCTTACTATGAAAAGCCTTGAATGGATATAAAATTCTAAAATAAAAATAGGTTAGAGCCATAAAATGCTCATTTTAATATTAAGCAGGGAAACTTTGCTCAGTTCTTTATGGATTTTCTAAGTAACTATACCAGCTTCTTCAGGTCTACGAAATCCATTTAATAAAGTATGTAATTTGTATTGTAAAATCTGGAGCCAGATGCGCTTCCAGTATTGACTTTTGGTCTGTGCTGCGCATCCTTGACGCTGTTCTAAGGGTCCTTGCGATCAGGCGATGGCGCTCATATGTCAGTGATATAACTCATCTAATATTGCAATACAGAAAAACATTTTAATGACTTTACCTTGTAGCTTCTGGATCCCAGATAACAACATCTGCATCGGAGCCTTTCGCTATTTTCCCCTTCCTCGGATACATGTTGAAAATCTTCGCCGCGTTGGAGCTTGTGACAGCTACAAATCTGTTCTCATCCATAACACCACTGTACTGGAGGGCAAAAGAAGACGTATAAGACTCCAGGACTGTAATAATGTTACCTCACCCCATGAATATAGTTATAGAGGGTGCAGTGGTGGCGTTCTCACCCTGGCCCTGGTGCCTGACCCCTCTGCCACATAAGACACCAGGGTTATAAATGGCTTATGGTCCCTTTTAGATAGGTATAGTCCCTTTTGCAAATTTTATATTGGTACTGCAGAGCTTTAAGTTATATTTCTGCCAAAATCGAGCGATTATCATCAAGATTTTGTCAATAAATTAAATATTCTTTCTTTTGCTAGCCCATTTAATGCTGTGTGAGGAGCTATCCACTGCTTTCTATAGACCTCAATAGCAACAGTGACATCTACAGGATAAGGTTGGGTACTGCACCATAGTAAAAGTTCCATGATTGTGGAAGAGGCGCAAATAACTTATAAAAATAACATTATAAAAATATGATTAATATATTCAAAAGCAGTAAAAGATTTTAAAAAATTTATTTATATACATATATACTTATAGGCTCACAAGCAAACGCTAGTAACGTCACGCGGACATATAGTATTAGATACTGACTACTATTATTAAAGAAGTCTTCTATAATATATACAGTATATATAGTATAGAATAATAGAATACACATATTTTATACATATATATATATATATCGAGAGAGAGTATATGTATATTATAAAAGATTCATTTAATAATAGTATTCAGTATCTAACAATATACAGGGGGTACTGAAAGTATTCAGACCCCTTTAAATTTTTCACTCTTTGTTTCATTGCAGCTATTTGGTAAATTAAAAAAAGCTAATTTTTTTCTCATTAATGTACACTCTGCAGCTAGTCTGGTCTGAAAAAAACCAGAAACTTAGAAATTTTTGCAAATTTATTAAAAGAAAAACTGTAATATCACATGGTCATAAGTATTCAGACCCTTTGCTCAGTATGGAGTAGAAGCACCTTTTGAGCTAGTACAGCCATGAGTCTTCTTGGGAATGATGCAACAGGTTTTTCACACCTGGATTTGGGGATCCTCTGCCATTCTGCCTTGTAGATCCTCTCCAGTTCCGTCAGGTTGGATGGTGAACGTTGGTGGACAGCCATTTTCAGGTCTCTCCAGAGACGCTCACTTGGGTTTAGGTCAGGGCTCTGGCTGGGCCAGTCAAGAATGGTCACAGAGTTGTTCTGAAGCCTTTGTTATTTTAGCTGTGTGCTTAGGATCATTGTCTTGTTGGAAGGTGAACCTTCAGCCAAGTCTGAGGTCCAGAGCACTCTGGAAGAGGTTTTCATCCAGAATATCTCTGTACTTGGACACATTCATCTGTAGGACATCTATCCATAACTCATTCTATAGTTATGTGGTAAATAAAGACACAGCCAGAAAAAAGTCCTTTAATTGAAATAATTACACAGACTCCTTTAGTAGATCTTAATTAAACCATACTTCTACTGCATTGCCTATTCAACTGAAGCCCTCGTTCTCCTGTAAGGCCTCTTTCACACTTCAGCCGTACGACATCAGTTAAAATCCACCAAAGTGTGAAAATAGCGGATCCGCTAGAAAATTGCAAAAACAAATGCAAACGGATCCGTTTTCTGACGGATCCGCCATGAACTTTTCAACCCGGAAAATGCAGGTACACATGTCTGGCACGGAGGGAAAGAGAAAGAGAGAAACAGACCCTGGACAGTGTTGTCAGCATTTTGTATGGTTTTCTATGGAAGAGACATTTTGGCGGACACAAAAAATGTTGCATTGGACGTTTTCCAAAAAAGGCGGACGCCAAATTTTTGGCGGATCCGTCAAAAAACGGAGCTAATGGATGACCATCCGTCAAAATCCGTCACTAATGCAAGTCAATGGGAAAAAAGCGGATCCGCCCAAAAAAAATGGCGGATCCGCTTTTTTCACACTTTGGCGGATTCTGACTGACATCACATGACTGAAGTGTGAAAGAGGCCTAAGAGAAATAAAATAAAAATGCAACAGTATACCATACCTGTCCGCCGAGAGATATACATATTGTCCCACGACGAGTCCCGCTCTGCTACATCTGGATGCCTTTGGCTGAACAGTTGCATTATGCCACCACTCAGCCTGACATCCAGACACAGCGGAGCTTTAAGATGATGACCAGAGATAACTCGATCACCGGTGGTCACCTGCACTGCAGTTCTTGCGGTCAGCTGACCGTGAGAACTTTGCTAGTGACCGGAGATAACCCCGTCTCCAGCGGTCACGTGCATGTCAGTTCTTGCGGTCAGCTGACCGTGAGAACTTTGCTAGTGACCGGAGATAACCCCGTCTCCGGCGGTCACGTGCATGTCAGTTCTTGCGGTCAGCTCAGCTCATCACGAGAGCTGCAGTGTACACGAACTTCCGGCTGAAACTAGGTAAGACATTATTTAAGTTAGTACACATGCGTAGTAAACTGCATTCCCACACTTAATACGCATGTGACTAAGAACATAATGCGGTTTTATCGCATTTAATGATAGTCAATGGGTAATTTATGCAGCAGAGAAGGTGAGTCTCCGCTACATAAATTGACATGCTGTGGACTGGAAAGACGAGCCGCATGTGAGTCTCTGCAGGGCAGCCGGAGGCATCTCAGGACGCATAGTTGAGATAGAATTCCATGAAATCCCCTCCACTATGCCGTAACATCTGGCCACTGCGGGTTGGACTCTGTGGATGTATGCAGCGTCCAACCAGCAGCGTTTACTGACCGTGGAAACATACCCTAATATAGATAGGTGTATGCCTTGCCACAATTCTGTCTCTGAGCTCCTTGGCCAGTTCCTTTGACCTCATGATTCTCATTTGGTCTGACATGCACTGTGAGCTGTGAGGTCTTAGGCTATGTGCACACGTTGCGGATTGTGCTGCAGATCCGCAGCGGATTTTCCGCTGCAGATCCGCAGCAGAATTGCAAGTGATGTACAGTAGCATTAGATTCAATGTTAAACAAAAAACGCAGTGCACATGCTGCCGATTTTTCCGCGCGGAATCGGGTGCGGATTTAAATCCGCAGCATGTCACTTCTTTTGTGCAGTTCCGCAGCGTTGTCAGACCTGCTCTAAATAGAAATCCGCAGGTCTGAAAACGGAGGGGAAATCTGCACAAAAACCGCAGCAAATCCGCATCAAATCCGCAGTAAATCCGCAGTAAATCCGCAGGTAAAACCCAGGTCATTTTACCTGCAGATTTACCAAAATCTGCGCGGAAAATTCCGCAGCACAATCCGCACCGTCTGCACTTAGCCTTATATAGACAGGTGTGTGCCTTTACAAATCAAGTCCTATCAGTGTAATTAAACACAGCTGGACTCCAATGAAGGAGTAGAACCATCTCAAGGAGGATCACAAGGAAAAGGACAGCATGTGACGTAAATATGAGTGTCTGAGCAAAGGGTCTGGATACTTATGACCATGTGATATTTCAGTTTTTCTTTTTTAATAAATTTGCAAAAAAATCTACATTTCTGTTTTTTTCAGTCAAGATGGGGTGCAGTGTGTACATTAATGAGAAAAAAATGAACTTTTTTGAATTTACCAAATGACTGCAATGAAACAAAGAGTGAAAAATTTAAAGGGGTCTGAATACTTTGCGTACCCACTGTATGTCTGCGTTATGTGTTAAGTTACTATCCTTTGTCTGTGAGACTGTGAGAACTATCAATTAATTTTTCCCTTAAAATATAGCTTATTGCTAAGGTGCCCATGGTAAAAGGGAATCTTGAGGTAAACCGCTTCCCTTGCTAGCAGTAATACTAAAAAATTGGCTACATGCAGCCTCCACTAGGGGGCGCTCACTGCATACAAGTTGAAGCAGCATCCAGTGAGTTTTATAATAATAATGTAGTTGGCTCCCCCTAGTGGTGGGCACATAATTTCTCAAATATAAAAAAAAGAGTTGCCCCATAGAACATTTTGGATTTTAAAATTGAATGGGAGATATTAGCTATAATAAAGGTGCATGCATTTGCAGATCTCAATATGAGGCTGGGTTCATTCTACGTTTTCCTATGGTTCCCTATAGTTTCTCTGTATGTACAGTAAATATGTAGTGCAGCGTGGGAAACTATACAGTCATGGCCAAAAGTTTTGAGAATGACACAAATATTAATTTTTACAATGTCTACTGCTTCACTTTTTCTAATGGCAATTTGCATATACTCCAGAATGTTATAAAGAGTGATCAGCTTAACAGCAATTACTTGCAAAGTCAATATTTGGCTAGAAAATGAACTTTATCCCCCAAAACACATTTCAACATCATTGCAGCCCTGCCTTAAAAGGACCAGCTAACCTCTTTTCAGTGATTGCTCCATTAACACAGGTGTGGGTGTTGATGAGGACATGGCTGGAGATCAATCTGTCATGATTAAGTAAGAATGACACCACTGGACACTTTAAAAGGAGGCTGGTGCTTGGCATCATTGTTTCTCTTCTGTTAACCATGGTTATCTCTAAAGAAACACGTGCAGTCATCATTGCAATGCACAAAAATGGCCTAACAGGGAAGAGTATCGCAGCTAGAAAGATTGCACCTCAGTCAACAATCTATCGCATCATCAAGAACTTCAAGGAGAGAGGTTCCATTGTTGCCAAAAAGGCTCCAGGGCGCCCAAGAAAGACCAGCAAGCGCCAGGACCGTCTCTTAAAAGTGTTTCGGCTGCGGGATCGGGCTACCAGCAGTGCAGAGCTTGCTCAGGAATGGCAGCAGGCAGGTGTGAGTGCATCTGCACGCACTGTGAGGCGGAGACTCTTGGAGCAAGGCCTGGTCTCAGGGAGGGCAGCAAAGAAGCCACTTCTCTCCAGAAAAAACATCATGGACAGACTGATATTCTGCAAAAGGTACAGGCAGTGGACTGCTGAGGACTGGGGTAAAGTTATTTTCTCTGATGAATCCCCTTTTCGATTGTTTGGGACATCAGGAAAACGCCTCATTCGGAGAAGACAAGGTGAGCGCTACCACCAGTCTTGTCTCATGCCAACTGTTAAGCATCCTGAAACCATTCATGTGTGGGGTTGCTTCTCAGCCAAGGGAATCGGCTCTCTCACAGTCTTGCCTAAAAACATAGCCATGAATAAAGAATGGTACCAGAATGTCTTCCAAGAGCAACTTCTCCCAACCCTCCAAGAGCAGTTTGGCGATCAACAATGTCTTTTCCAGCATGATGGAGCATCTTGCCATAAAGCAAAGGTGATAACTAAATGGCTCAGGGAACAAAACATAGAGATTTTGGGTCCATGGCCTGGAAACTCCCCAGATCTTAATCCCATTGAGAACTTGTGGTCAATCATCAAGAGACGGGTGGACAAACAAAAACCTAAAAATTCTGACAAAATGAAAGCATTGATTGTGCAAGAATGGACTGCTATCAGTCAGGATTTGGTCCAGAAGTTGATTGAGAGCATGCCAGGGAGAATTGCAGAGGTCCTGAAGAAGAAGGGTCAACACTGCAAATATTGACTTGCTGCATTAACTCATTCTAACTGTCAATATAAGCTTTTGTTACTCATATGTTTGCAATTATTATATTTCTGTCTGTGATAAAAACATCTGTCAAACACACATAAAAACCAGAGGGCAGCAGATCATGTGAAAATATAATATTTGTGTCATTCTCAAAACTTTTGGCCATGACTGTACTACTCTAGCTATCAGAAATGGATAAAATTTGAAAGATTGAAATTAATAAAAAAAAGTAATAGAAAAATCAAATAATAGTGACATGATGGTTACATTTCTCTATGTTTTTTTCTGTTTCTTACCACCCCTTTCTCCCAGATCACAGACATCCTGTCCTCCACACCGTTCACTCCATTGGGGATCTTAGTGAAGTCATCTTTGCCAAGTGCCTTCTGACAAGTGTCAAATGTGCAGTTATCTGTGCCGGTAACACTCAGGTCATCACTGCAATGTGAAAGAAAGGGAGGAGGGGTCAGCTCCAATCATAGCGATATAGGCAGAACCGACAGGGGAACATACCCTAAGTCATAGAACATACCCTAAGTCATAGAGCATACCCTAAGTCATAGAGCATACCCTAAGTCATAGAGCATACCCTAAGTCATAGAGCATACCCTAAGTCATAGAGCATACCCTAAGTCATAGAGCATACCCTTAGTCATAGAGCATACCCTAAGTCATAGAGCATACCCTAAGTCATAGAGCATACCCTAAATCATAGAGCATACCCTAAGTCATAGAGCATACCCTAAGTCATAGAACATACCCTAAGTCATAGACATACCCTTAGTCATAGAGCATACCCTAAGTCATAGAGCATATCCTTCCTAAGTCATAGAGCATATCCTAAGTCACAGAACATACCCTAAGTCATAGAACATATCCTTCCTAAGTTACAGAACATATCTTAAGTCATAGGACATACCATAAGTCATAGAGCATACGTTAAAGGGTAAAAATGTTCTGAAAAATAAAGGTCCTTTCTTGGTGGATTGAATAATTATACACGTTACAATACTTTCTTTAGTTTTAATAATTCCTTATTGCTTTCAAGATCTCTGCTTCCTGTAATGAACCCTTTTCTGCCATTTTTTTCAGGGTATGCAGTTTTATTTTTTGCTTCCCTTTGTTGGAATGCCATCAGATTTTTATTTGCCTTGGACATAGCTATACGAGGGCTTGTTTTTTTTTTAGCAGGACAAACTGTAGTTTTTTTTATGACATTGTTCATAAATATAAAATGTACTGAAAAAAAATTCTATGTTGTAGGAAATTGTAAAAACCACAAGTGGTTACATGCAGCTTCCACTAGAATAAAAAGAGATCAGAAAGTCGTATGGACCCCAAAAAAGTAATCAGTATCCAATGAGAAATAAAAAAAAGTTTTAGCTATTGTAAGTTGAGGAGAATAATTAGTTATAATAATAGTTCTTTATTAAATCCTTAGTACTTCTTTAAGAAGGTACTTATGATGACATTGATGATAGGTATGAAATGTTAGGTGCCATAGGTGTACTTACTTTGCAAGTAATTGCATTAGATATTTTGGGGTGCTCGGGTCAGGACGAAGTGGGGGTCCCATCACGTGTCCGGCAGCATGACTCCAATCCTTGTGCCAATAATTAGTGCCATCAGTGCCAAGGCCGGCAGCTATGGGTTCCCCGTATACCACTTTACCTGTAGAAAACCATCGGAAACAGTTAACGAGCTGTGAATCGGGGATCGGCCTCTGTCTCGTATCACCTTTTCTAATATTAAAATTAAATTTGAAAAGAAATGTCAGCAGCGACTCCCCAGAGACAAAAAAAAAACCAAACTAATAACGTCAGCTCCTTAATGCTGAAAATGCAGCTTTGTTAACCAGCGCACTATAAATCTTCATCTGACATGTTTCCCCGAAGAGTGAGCCTCCTACAGTTAATAAAGGCTCTCTAAACACGAGAGAGCGAGGCCGCGGCGCGCTGTATAATATATGGAAAGTGTGAGCGGCTCATATACAGAGCGCATCTCGATAAAAAGATGATTACTGTGCAATAATGCTAATGCGGTTTATACACACAGTCGTTGCCTTTTAAAGGTGGTGCCCCCCATCGCCCCGCGTACACTCAGCACGCTGTAATATCTGACGATACTAGCTATATAGGAAAAATGACATTTATAATGAAAGTAGTTAATAATAATGTCTCTGGCTTAAACAAATAAATTTCAGCAGGAGACTTCATGTCTGAAAATGACAAAAGAAAAACTACCAAGAACATGGACGTCTTTGAGTTGACCACCAATCTTAGGGGCATACTTCGAGTTCTATGGGTAGCGGGGAAACTTTTAGACCTGCCCTCTATCACCCCACAACCACCAGGTTGTTTCTTTGATGCGTGGGTCCCTGTGGCAGTGTAAGGCCTATAAAAATATATGTGTAACAGCGTGTCATGCCCAGCTTGTTTTCATAGACCATACTGTAATCAGACCTACACTAGCTTTTTCTGTCCTGCATCTGGTGGGGACATATGTGCCTTTGTTCCTCTCTGCAGGTGGCCTCCCTAATACACAACCCTGCAGACAGGCTGGAGACCGGCCTTCTGGAAGCTTCTTCATCCTTTGAGCTACCTGTAGCAAATGTTTAAGGAGGTGGGGTGTGAGTATCTCTGTCAATCCAGGGGCTGATCCCAAGAGAGGTAGAACAATAAGCCACAGGTTTGGTTTGTTAGTTGGTGCGGTGTCTTGTAAAGGTGAAGATCTGCTGCTGCGGCTAGGTCCTGGTGTATGGAAGATTGGAGATCAATTGCCACGAGGAATTGTGATGTCTTGCTCACCCTGCTGGATTTGTGGGACTAGTCTAAGGGCTGCTGTTGCACCTTCCCTGGCGTCAGATTACAATTGGCACCCCTGGATTTGTTCTTTTTGTTGCGGCCACATTGCAGACTCTAAAGAATCGTATCTACGCTTGGTGGAATATGTCCCCAGTCCCAATAATGGTCTTTTAAATTATTTACCGGTCTGCTGTCCCTGTGTGCTCTGTCACGCACCCCTTTACAATATGTATGTAGGGGAAGCCAGGGCCGTAGTCGTGGCTGAGAGTATTTGCTCAAATGCGCCCTGGTCTCCCGCCACACGCACACAATGTCCCCTCTGCCTCATACCTTCTGCTTCACCTTCTGCACCATCATGGTCCCATCGGGCTGCTGAAGCTCTGCTGCTAGCATTGTTACGTATAAAGAGACAGAGTGCAATTCCAACTCAATACGTAGAACTTCACTGGTTTGCAATCGCAGCACATCCACATCAGTAACAGCATTAACAGAGTTCTGAATAGTCCACATCCTTCACTTTCCCTGTGCTCTTCTGTTATGATTCGGTAGCTGAGGAGTGCAGGCAAAAAGGCAATACACCAGAGCAGTTGGAAACTATGAGATTGCAGTACCCTGACTAACCACCACAACTAGAGGCAGCCGTGGAGCGTTCCTACGTTGGTCCTAGACGCCTCGTCACAGCCTGAGAAACTAACTACACCTAAAGATAGAAATAGGAAAGCTATCTGCCCCGGAGCAGAACCCCAAAGATAATAGCAAGCCCCCAAACATGTAATGGCGGTTAGACAAGACGAAATACAGACACAGACAGAAAACAGTATGAGCAAACGTTGGGGCCCAAACTAACTAAATAGAAAAGGATAGGAAGGGTACTTACTGCAATCCCAAAAAAACCCTGAAAGCACCAACTCTACTAATTTCAAAAACACCTGAGATCACACGACCTCTACCACCTAAATTAGCTCTCTGGTGTAACAAAATCAAAACAGCAGCCACTGAAAAAACTGGAAAAAACAAAAGTACAAACATCAGTGGCTGAACTAAACTGAGAGGGCAAAAGCCCCCTGAGGGGACCCAGAAGGCCCCCACAGAAGTGCAGGACAAAATGCAAAAATCAAGCACAGAAACAAAAAGAAGGAAATGTCTTATCTGTAAGCAGGAGATGCAGACACGACACAGCAGGCTACAAAGGAAACTGGAATCAAGGATTCAGACCAGAACAATTGATCACCGGCAACCCTGATGGGAAGGCGACTCCCTTATATAAGACCAGTCAGAAACACCTGATTCCCAGTCCTCACAATCTTCACTGAACAGACCAGTACCGCTTGTAACCACCAGTGGGAGCCTCTGCTCAGAACTCATCTCAAACCCATTCACAACACTCTTCCTTATGTCTTTCAGTGTGTACCCGGATCGTATCATCTCGACCAGTACCGTAGCGTCCTCCCTGTCCAGCTTCACCACGTGTAGGAGTTCCCCCACCTGTTTCGTCCCAGACATGAGGGCATCTGCCCATGTAGTAAGCTGCCACATTTCGGAGCAACCTGCGTGTCACCACTGCCACACGTCTTTCCCACAGACCCTGGACGGCTGGGCTTCTCACTTCCAACGTTATGTGGTCACAGTGCTGCCCGGGCTGTAGAGCCCACCCGACCTGTCTGGGCGCCTTGGCCCTTACTAACTACAATTAAGAAGTCCTCCTGTTTTACACACAGTGACCCCACCTATTAACTATTCATTACACTTAACTCCTATCACTGTCCTACTATGCCCCCCCTCTAGTGGCTAATCTTATAACTGCACTGTCCCTATCTACACAACACCTAGATATATGTACATATACATAGCAGTAATATACATTTAACAGCAATTTGGCATAAAACATTATATACACAGCTCAACATGAACCAACGGTTTAACGGGACTAGTGTGGGGGAGAATCATACCATCTTTGCAACCCCTTACATGTACCACCACCATAATAAATAAACATATTAACAACATAGCCTTAAAATGTGCAAATAATAAAGCCTTGCAAGTAAAATTATACACAATGTATTTCTATGGATATTTAAAACCTGCTTATGGATTCATTGCCTGCAATAGAGGTCAAAATAACCAAAATCTACATCACTGTAGGCTGTACAAACATGTGAGAGTTCCTGGGAGACTTGATCACAGGAGAAAGAAGAGGTGAGTAATACAATTTAATTTATGCACTGAGCAGAGAGAAGCCCCAACCCCAAGGAGCAAGAGCAATGAAAACCTCAGATAGGTGAGTATAAAAGCCGGGAGAAAAGCTGTGACAGGACAGTCCCTCTTTTCCTCTGGGCCCATTCGCATTCCCTGCATCAGTGATTGTTATGCTTTTGTCTTTAGCGGTTTCTAGGAAAAGCTAGGCGACATCCATTACAGCCATTATTACAGCTCCAGTGGTTGTCTATGAACTTCCCTGAATTATATTTATACACCCATGACAATCTTTCTTACATAGGAGTGGGGGTGGCTGAGGAATGTTCAAGAAAAATGTTGGCCTGATATAAAAAAAAATCATCAATTACGAATATATCTCTAAAAATGAGTCTCCACTTTAGTTGGATGAAGCTATCACTTTATCTCGGTGGAATTGTCATTATCTGGGTGGAGGTGTCATTATCTGGAAGGAGTGGTCATTATCTGGAAGGAGTGGTGATTATCTGGGTGGAGTGGTCATTATATGGAAGGAGAGGTGATTATCTGGGTGGAGTGGTCATTATCTGGAAGGAGTGGTGATTATCTGGAAGGAGTGGTGATTATCTGGAAAGATTGGTCATTATCTGGAAAGAGTAGTGGTTATCTGGGTGGAGTGGTCATTATCTGGAAGGAGTGGTCATTATCTAGAAGGAGTGGTGATTATCTGGATGGAGTGGTCATTATCTGGAAGGAGTGGTGATTATCTGGATGGAGTGGTGATTATCTGGAAGGAGTGGTGATTATCTGGGCGGAGTGGTCATTATCTGGAAGGAGTGGTCATTATCTAGAAGGAGTGGTGATTATCTGGAAGGAGTGGTGATTATCTGGGTGGAGTGGTCATTATCTGGAAGGAGTGGTCATTATCTGGAAGGAGTGGTCATTTTCTCTGAATAGAGCTCTTATTTTAACTGGAAGGAGTTTTCATTTTCTCTGGACAGAGTTGTCACTTTCTGTGATTGGGGCTGACATTTTAGTACAATGTTTCCTAGACATAAGTCTATATCTGGCAATACACATTACATAGTTGATGGCTGATCACTCCTACTGCAGACCTCGCCTTAGACACACATCAATCTTGTAGGATTATTTTAATGGCTTCTTGGCTACATCTGGAGATGTCGGCAGTGCTCTGGATGGAAGTCTGAGTGTAGAATGGGAAATAGTTGATGTCTATTGTATGTGGTGTACTAGTCAATGATCCTGCTGGTATTTTTAAAGGACAAGTCAATGATTGCAGTGTGAGCAACAGGCTGCCAGATAGCACTAGCTGTAGTTAAAATGAACTCACTGCAACTTTAGTGCCATACTTATTAATCAAAATGTCCCCCTCCTATTATATTGCCAGCTTTTACTACTCAGGACAGCAGGGATATATCCTTTTCAGGTCACTTCCCAATGCTTAGTTGTTAACAATGCAAGTGCTTTATAGTAAAAGGTAGGGGACCAACCATGGGTGGGGGCAGTTATTATTCAATCATACCTGTCATTTCAGTTACCCTTTAAAAATAAGCTGTCATGTGTGTACATGAGGAATTACACAATTTCTGGCCATTATATCACTTGTATCCGGCATGTCACCAGTTTTCCACTCTGAAAGCTTTATCACAGTTTTCTCTGATCAAGTCGGTGGAGTTTAGGTGCTATGATGTCTGCTGTACAGAGAAGCAGGGGGGATTCCCAGTTTTCTTTATTTACATGTTCAAAAGTAGCATCAACAGTATAAAGCACATAATATGCAATCCTGAGCTGTGTGGCTGTGAATCCAGCTCTGAGATAAGCTAAATCACCCACTAATTGCAGCATGATCTGCCTGACTCGGCTTCTTTTTTAATAAATAGTCATAATGTCTCCTCACTGTTCTGCCAGTCTAGCTTGTTTTTACCAAGAAGGATTTACGCTGCTTTTGCAGAGTGTATAATCAGTTGGCATGGGAAGAAATGGCTCATAAGTGGAGACAGAAGCAGATTTCTACAATGAGTTATATTGCAAAGTTTCTTATATTCTATTGTACTATTGATTTGCGTAAACTTTGTTAAAATGACAGTGACCATGTAACTGTGCAATTAGGATTGTAACTACTCAGACATTACCGTCTCTCCTTGCATTGGCAATGACCTTGGCCGCAGATTTACTCATCACATGAACCACATACAGAGGACAGTTGACAGCATTGGCGATAGTGATTGCTCTTTGCGTGGCTTCTGCCTCCACTTCCTCTGGTCGGCACAGCTCATGGCCTTCCGGTCCTGTGATTCCCAGGGACAACATCTTCTTAGCACCCTTTAAAATATCAATTAAACAGACAGACACTTGAATATATTAGTAGGATATGTAATACTTCTGCCAATGGATACCAAAATGGTCAGATTCTGAACTCCTACATTGATAAGCACTGTGTGGAAGAATGTAAGCAGCATATGGCATTGCTGAAAATATGGTGCTA
>VIAB01000109.1:552264-565733 GCA_009801035.1 Oophaga pumilio
CTGCCTGGCAGAGGACAGGGACGCTGATGGCGGCGCTACACCCCTCTCCAAATAGCTGATTGTATGCCGTTGTCCCTGATGGGGCTGTCTTCCATTTTTTCCATTATATGTCTAGTCTAGTTTGCTCTGATATGGCAGGAAGAAGGATATATAATTACAATAACTAGGTAGATTTGCATGAGCCTGGGAAAACTGGGTGCCAAAACCGTGGCCACATTACAAGATCAGTGTTAATTGTATGATTGCTGTGGCTTCGACAACTGTGAACCTCATCAATCCTAAGAACCAGGGTACCAGAGACTCCTGTTTAAATGGAGCAATAGTGCTCATGTGTCACCACTGCATTAATCCCTATCTATGGGTGCAGTGGTAACGCATGAGCAATACTGTCATGTCTCACGACTGGGGAATCATACAGTATTGTATTGTATGTTGCTGTTATGTCGCTATGCAATAAGGTTTGCCTTTTAGAAGTTTGTCCTCACTGACTCCCTGTCTGGCTCCATAGCTCTGATGTCATTAACCCTTCCCTTCTTCTTCCTCATTCTGAGCATGTCAGCAATGTTATGAGGCTCATGTCTTTGCATCTCTGGCTCAGAATAGTCTTTTTTTTACCTACTGTAATTGTGTATAGCTTCAAGAATTTAGCTTGACAATAAAACCTCTTCAGCCTCAAGCTATCTGATGAAATCTCTTCTTGTGAGTACTGGTACATAGAGACATCCACAGAAATCATGTCTCAGGGGCCGGACGCTCAGCCTATTTATGGAGTAAGAATAAATACAGTTCCCGTAGACCCATAGAAATGAATGTAGCGATGGTGGTCACGAATACACAGTAGTGCTCCATTCACAAAAAGGACTTTGGTGTCCCCAGTCATAAAAACACTGCCACAAGTGGGAACCTCAGCGATAATACAATTATCACTTATCCTGCTGATAGGTGGCAAATTAATTTTTTGTCCAAATTTCTTTAAGGGTAAACAGTCCCAGACGGACATACTATTAGTGCAATCTGTGCAGCCGCAAAGGGGCCCAAGAAATAAAGCAGCCCAATACCGCCTTCAAAGCAATGATGAGCTATTGGACTGAAAAGGACCCAAATATTGTTCCTGGACAGGGGTCCTCTCCTGACTGTCAGCCCACAGGAATAGTGGTTATCATCTTCTATAAAATAATTGTAATAATTAACAATGCATCTTATGACATCTGTGTATTTTTTGCCCTTGTAAATACTCGACTTGGATTTTAATATTAGTGGAATATGGAGAAATTTGTACTCCTGCCCCAGGACTGGTAAAATGATTTATGTCACGCCAAGGTCTGGAGATGATAGACCTGCACATTACCATGGCTGTTGTAATAAGTTCCATATTTGTCTTTTCAGATAAATATTTAAAAGGATCAGGCTGGAAAAATAGGTCAGAACATGTCTTCAAAATATGGAAAATGTATCAGTGAAAGCTGTAGTAGAGGACACAGCTTACTGATAATGGTTCTGATAAAGGTTCTTGGGTGATTGTTAGGTGATGCATAGGAAGTTGGAAGGGTAAGTTGGGAGACATGATGCCATACTTGTATCCATCGAAGCTTCCTAGTGGTGGCTAGGCTTCCTAGTAGAGAAGCAGAGCTCTTTTTAGCCATGTAGCAGAAAAAAATGTTAATCATCGGACATAAACATTATTTTCTACACTTTTCTTGTCTTGACAATCAATGAATTTTGGTGCAAATTACAAGAGATTTCTGTAAGTTTCTGGATCTAAGCGGGATATGTGCAAATCAACCCATAGGAAACAGAACCCTAGGGATAAGTGATTAACTATCTCTATAGTCACCCCCAAATTAGGTCGTCTGCTGGGCCTTCTTGGTATTATTTCTCATACTGACCCTGGACCCACTGAAGCCGTATTACTGAAGAGAAAGGATTTCTTGTGACTAAAGCTGCAGCCTTAGTACATTTTGCCAAGAACTGTCATGGGTACAGTTTCAGATAAAAAAGCTTTTTGTGCTCATCCGTTCTACATAGGAGCCACAACTAAGGCTCATTAATATTGGAATAAATCAGCAACTAGGGAGATGAGATAATGAAAAAGTTTTATTTTTTTATAAAGAAAAGTTATATAATTTTGCTGTTAACTTTTTACAGACGATGTGGATACTCTAAGGCTTAGAGACTAAGCCATAATCGGTTTCATGCTGACCCACTGGGGAGCAGAATGTAAGGAATCTCCATGTTTTTAATCTATACAAAAAGTTATAGATTCCCAAGTTGTGGTCCACTGCATGGTCACTGATTAGTTGCGGTAGTATTTATGCAATAATGCGTAGTCAGAATCAGAAACAAAGGAGAACACCAAGAGTTTGGTCAGGATGCGTGGTTAGTAAGGAAGAGTAGGGTCAGCGCCAGGAGGAGGAAAAAGTGATATCCAGGAACATAGAGTCAAATACAGAGTTATAAACAGAGTCACAACACTCAGGAACAGGAGCCTTGCTGTGACACTGAATCACGTCTCACGGCCAAGCCTTGATTCGGGATAGTCAAGGAGTACAAGCCCAGTTAAGTAGCTTGGCAATCATCTGGGACAATGAACACCTGGAGTCAGCCAGCACCTCTCAGTCTCACACTGAACGGCCGAGCTGTCAATCATCACACTGACAGCTCAGCACACCCCATCGCCAGACTGGACGACAAAACCGTCAATCAAAGTGCTGACAGTGTCAGCACGCCCCTGCACCACATTGGACTGCAAAGCTGTCAGTAACTGCATCCCAGAAACACTGAGGGTGGTAACTGTGACACTTGCAATCGTTAATACCTTAGTTTGCAGGCACAGAATGGCAGACCAGTAGCCAGATGTCACCAGTAGGCTGGTGAAGAGGAGACTCATAACAGGATTTTAGCTGAAGACAGGATCCAAAGAGCAAGCAGCAAAGCCATGGCCGGCTCATTGGGACACGTCATTGGAGCAGGACGATAGCATTTATGTCATTTTATTGCAGTTTTCCAAAATCTTCACATGATGCCCATCAATAGGTACACATTGCTTATTTATTATTACTTCCAGAGGATAGAAAATCTCATGTAAGATGGTCACACAGGTGCTAAACTCATTACAGTATCAGTGCTCTGACTTCTAATAAGTTCCCATGTGTTCACCACATGGCCAGATCAGATGGTTGGGAGATATGGATTACATGTCATAAGCGTGGAGTTGTTCCATAAGAATCATTATATTTGCTCCTGTTGTATTTTATTATTTTACTTCTGTAGACTGACAGGAGAAACAGCTTCATGGAGAGGCTCGAACTGCAGAAACACATTCATTGTCAAATCACCATATAACGTACATCCGCTCTGCTGTCCGAGGCCGGTGGCCTTATATTATCTTGGTGGAATAATGTTTTTTCTTTTTTTGCTCACACTGCTGTGACCTCGCATAACTTCTTCTCGACCTCCCTTATTTAACCCCTCCCTCCGATGGTAAGTTTGTCATATGTCATTTAAGAGCAAATATTAAATCATGCCAAGATGTTGCACACAAGATGGATGTCCATTGTAGAAAACTCATTTTTACTAATATGGAATTCTGAATTAATAGATCAGGGAAAGGGTCCTCTGTTCAGGATATTCCTCTTTTGGACAGAGTGAAGAGCAACTGTAAAGAGTATCTTTCAGCCTGGAGGACCTCTACTGTCCTGCATTACACAGACATCCTAATAATTTAATTGGCCACTGTGCAATACTTAATTCACCCTCTAGGGGAGCTGAAAGATAATGGAACACTTGAACAAACTGGGAGAATTACCTCCACATTACAGCTGATCACTGGAGGTTCCAGCAGAGGGACACTTTGTAATCCGCGTATTGTAAGAGGACCATTGTGACAAATAGGGCTTATCAAAAGCAGAGAACACCTTTGTCTGTAATGTTGCATCTCTTATGCAAAGTCAGTGAGAGCATGTGCCATGAAAATTGCAAAAGAGGGGAACCTAAAAGGGAGGGTCTACGTAGGAATGTAGTAGACGGCAGGAGGAGAATGGATGAGACTTCGGAAGCAAGAGAGTGGTTGTTCGGAGGTGTCAAAACCACCACCAATCTATCCTGGGCTTGGCTACTTTGGGGGAATATTGGAGTTGGGTGAATTAGAAAGGAGGCTGAGGTTTGCAATATGAGATGGTCAACAGTTGGGTTTAGAAATTTTTTTCATATCAGCTAAAGGTTGTGGCAATTGAGAGAGCTTCTCGAAGTTGGATATTGATTTTAATCATGGATGGTTGGAGAGAGACAACAAAGTTCTGGACCCGCTAGGTAGCTTCAGGTTTGCTTTGGTGGCTATGGGGTCTCCCACACATAAGGCTAAGGGAAACCCAGGGGTTTGTTCATGGTAAAACTGCTAGGTAGGATACCAGGTGCCTCTAAGCTTTTGGCAAAACGGCTAGAGGTAATGTCACCTGTGCTGGAATAAATTGCCAGTAAGACACACAAACTTAAAAGGCCTCCCCTTCTCTTTAATGGTTCGATAGTACAAGTTATGATTGGTTTCAGGGTGGATAACTTATGCAGGGGCAGAAGTCATGGGCATGTAAGTTTTTGGGGTGGATGCCTTCAGCAGGGGGTGAAGTCAGGACTTTGTAAGTTTTAACCCCTAAATAGAAATGTTCAAGACTCGCAGAATTGAGAGCAGCTACAAAAAATGTACTTTCCCTCTGAAACCTTGAGCATGGATTCATTATGTGGAGAGGCCACTGATCTTTAATGAACACTTTGTAATGCTTCATTTCACCTGTGGTGGCGCTGTAGAAGAACAGAATGCTTATTGACAATTTCCTTGCAGATTACATTTGGCTTTCCTATATGCGATGAGGCAATCTTTTAAGAAAAGGACATCATCCAAAGTCGACAAGTCATTTACACATGATCAAGAGTGGTTCATATTTTCTGGATTTTAAAAAAAAATGTGATCGATGAACCGACGATGCCCTAATGACGAATCTGTTGTAGGCTAAAGACAACGCCAGGTCGGACTTGGTAACCATAAGTATAAAAGTATAGAAAATTATGCTAAATGAAAATGTGAAGTCCTGTCCAACATGGCGTAGGTGATGCATGAATGTGGAGTTCGGCCCAAATTTTAAGAAATTGGTAAATCTTCTAGATGGTTTATTAGAAATCTGCAGATTTTTTCATTCTAAAATGAGTATTATTTGTTTAAAGTCAATTACAAATCAAGTCATTACCTTTGTTCCAATGTAGAAATCATCCACAGAAGATGTATTCATGAATGTGAACTCCAAGTGTGTGTGGCTATCGATGCCCCCTGGTATCACCAGCTTACCGCTGGCATCTATGATCTTCACATCAGCAATGTTATCAGGTTGCAGGTTCTCTCCGATGTCTTGGATTATTCCATTGTTTATGTAAACATCAGATATCTTGGAAAAGTCGCTGTTCACTATTTTCCCACCTTTGATCAAAATCCTCTTTGACGCCATGAGCCTGGTTGACTTGACCTGAAATATTGCAAAAAAAACCTGAAATTTCCCACTTGTATAATCCTATGAGATGTATGCGGGATCTCTGCTGCTCGTCACAGCTCAGGATTTTAGCTGGACTCTGTCCCTGCTCCGGTTTAGTATGTTATGTGATATAGCACATACCAGAGACAGCTTTAAATATTACGGACAGGTTTCACAAACCACTCCTCTGCCTTTTACGGGACACTCATTCAGGACAACTATGTTTGATATATTAAAGTTTATGATTTACAGCAGAATTCGTAACATTAACCTTTATACAGTGGAGCATGAAAAACAGTGTTTTTGTGCCGTTAAATATACTGTATTACAAAAATGTGGGTTCTCATTTTTTGTTGCCCTTCTAGTCTTAATTGTTAAATAAAAATGGATCTTTTGAATAAATGCATTAGCAGTAGCGGTGGCACAGCAATAGGAAGTTGTAACTTGAACCCGAGAAAGGCGGACTAGCACAACTAACAGACTAGACCGGGACTGATTGGCTGTGCTTGCTCGTAGTCTGTAAAGAGAAAAAGGTTACAAGTAAATGTTATGTTAAAAATCATTCATGATGGCGTTCACCTGAGTGAAACCTGCTGAACGAGTTATCAGTTATGGCTTCATTTTTTGACAGAATAACACAGAGTCGAGCGGGCACCTCTTCAGAGCAGCGGGGGACATAGGTGAGTACTGGCATTTTTTTTTAACGCTTGGTCTGGTCTATCATGCCAATTGGGGACCTATGCTGCCTATTTTGGACATTTACCTGCCTACTGGGGACCTGTGCTGCCTATTGGGGACATTTACCTGCCTATTGGGGACATTTACCTGCCTATTGGGGACTATGCTGCTTATTGGGTACATATACCTGCCTATTGGGGACCTGTGATGCCTATTGGGGACTATGCTGCCTATTGGTGATCTGTACTGCCAATTGGGGACTATGCTGCCTTTTGGGGCCCTGTGCTTCCTGTTCGGGACCTGTGCTGCCTATTGGGGATTATGCTGCCTATTGGGGACCTATGCTGCCTATTGGGGACATTTACCTGCCTATTGTGGACCTATGCTGCCTATTGGGGACTATGCTGCCTATTTGGGACCTGTGCTGCTTATTGGGGACTATGCTGCCTATTGGGGACCTATGCTGCCTATTGTGGATCTGTGCTGCCTATTGGGGACATCTACCTGCCTATTGGGGACCTATGCTGCCTATTGGGGACTATGCTGCCTATTAGGGACTATGCTGCCTATTGGGGACTATGCTGCCTATTGGGACCCTGTGCTGCCTATTGGGGACTATGCTGCCTATTTGGGATGTATACCTGCCTATTGGGGGCTGTGCTGCCTATTGGGGATCTGTACTGCCTATTGGGGACTACACTGCCGATTGGGCCCTGTGCTTCTTATTCGGGACCCTGTGCTTCCTATTTGGGACCTGTGCTGCCTATTGGGGATTATGTTGCCTATTGGGGATCTATGCTACCTCAAGTGGGGTACCACAAGGCTCTGTTTTGGGCCCTGTATTGTTCAACATCTTTATCAATGATTTAGATGAAGGAATTGAGGGTAAACTGATCAAATTTGCTGATGACACAAAGCTAGGAGGGGTAGCTAATACTAGAGAAGAGAGAGAGAGGATTCAAAAAGATATAAATAAACTGGAGCAGTGGGCAGCAGCTAACAGAATGGTTTTTAACAGGGAAAAATGCAAAGT
Source organism: Oophaga pumilio (assembly GCA_009801035.1). Classification (NCBI taxonomy): domain Eukaryota; kingdom Metazoa; phylum Chordata; class Amphibia; order Anura; family Dendrobatidae; genus Oophaga; species Oophaga pumilio. Next base: position 559,492 of record VIAB01000109.1, read on the forward strand.
ACTACATCTGGGCAATAAAAATGAAAAAAGCATTTACAAAATGGGAGGAATAGGGCTAAGTAACAGCACATGTGAAAAAGACTTGGGTATACTAATTGATCACAGACTGAACATGAGTCAACAGTGTGATGCAGCAGCAAAAAAGGCAAATACAATTCTAGGATGTATCAACAGAAGCATACAGTCTAGATCACGTGAGGTCATTATTGCCCTCTACTCCTCTTTGGTCAGACCTCATCTGGAATACTGTGTCCAGTTTTGGGCACCACATTTTAAAAAAGACATCAACAAACTGGAGCAAGTTCAGAGAAGAGCCACCAGAATGGTGACCGGTCTGCAAACCATGTCCTATGAGGAACGGTTGCAGGATTTGGGAATGTTTAGCTTACAAAAAAGAAGACTGAGAGGAGACTTAATAGCTGTCTACAAATATCTCAAGGGCTGTCACATTGTAGAAGGATCATCTTTATTCTCATTTGCACAAGGAAAGACTAGAAGCAATGGGATGAAACTGAATGGGAGGAGACACAGATTAGATATTAGAAAAACTTTTTGACAGTTAGGGTGATCAAGGAGTGGAACAGGCTGCCACGAGAGGTGGTAAGTTCTCCTTCAATGGAAGTCTTCAAACAGAGGCTGGACAGACATCTGTCTGGGATGATTTAGAGAATCCTGCTTTGAGCAGGGGGTTGGACCAGATGGCCCAGGAGGTCCCTTCCAACTCTAACATTCTATGATTCTATGATTCTATTGGAGACATTTACCTGCCTATTGGGTACCTATGCTGCCTATTGGGGACTTTGCTGCCTATTTGGGACCTGTGCTGCCTATTGGGGACCTATGCTGCCTATTGGGGATCTATGCTGCCTATTGGGTACCTGTGCTGCCTATTGGGGACTATGCTGCCTATTGGGGATGTATACCTGCCTATTGGGGACCTGTGCTGCCTATTGGGGACTATGCTGCCTATTGGGGACATCTACCTACCTATTGGGTACCTATGCTGCCTATTGGAGACTATTCTGCCTATTGGGGATGTATACCTGCCATTGGGGGCTGTGCTGCCTATTGGGGACCTGTGCTGCTTATTGGGGATTATGCTCCCTATTGGGGACCTACTGTATGCTGCCTATTGGGGACATTTACCTGCTTATTGGGGACTATGCTGCCTATTGGGGACCTATGCTGCCTATTGGGGACTATGCTGCCTATTTGGGACCTGTACTGCCTATTGGGGACATTTACCTGCCAATTGGGACCTATGCTACCTATTGGGGACTATGATGCCTATTGGGGACCTATGCTGCCTATTGGGGACTATGCTGACTATTGGGGACTATGCTGCCTATTTGGGACCTGTGCTGCCTATTGGGGACATTTACCTGCCAATTGGGACCTATGCTGCCTATTGGGGACTATGCTGCCTATTGGGGACCTGTGCTGCCCATTGGGGATATTTACCTGCCTATTGGGGCCTATGCTGCCTATTGGAATCCTGTGCTGCCTATTGGGGACATTTACCTGCCTACTGGGGACTCTCGCATCACACCAGTCTGAGCCTGAGGTAAAAGCGGAGTTCCACCAATATGGGCACTGGAGAGGCTGGAATGATATGGACTGGCAAGGCTGCATTGATGGGCACTGATCAGACTGCATTGATGGGCAGTGCAGTCTGTATGTCTCTGTGTGGGCAGTTTTATTGCTGGTATATTATTTTTGTAGTGCTGTATATATATTGGTATTTTACTAATAGCAATTTGGAATCCCTAGGAAACAATGATCTGAAGAAAGAGAAAAATTGACTCGGAGTGTAGGATATTCAAAGAACCCATTGAAATATCGGTAAGTTTGTTGAATTAACTTTACTTGTTCTTCATTTTAAATATTGTATTTGTTCCTGTTTTGTTTTTTTTACTTCAAAATAAGAGCGTACAGTCAGCGTGCATAGGAATTTGTTCATAGTTTTTTTTTAACTATATTCTGGCCCTCCAATGGTCTGAGGGACAGTGAACTGGCACCGTTTAAAAAGTTTGAAGAAAAAAATTGGAACCAATCTGATGCCTAACTGTATTTCTCAGGACTGAGGACACAATGAAATTGGCAACATTGACTTGACCACACTCCATTCCGGTCACTTGACCACTGCAGTCATCCACAGATGACCAAAGAACAGATGTGTGACCCAGCTGCGCTTGGTGCCACATGTTCCCAGGAGGATGCACAGAAAGGTAATTCACAATCACCCGATATTCATTCACACTTCACATTTCCCTATAGTGCCACCAGAGGGAGCCCCTTTAGAGTATATAAGGGTGTGGAGAGACTTAGCAAGAGTCAGAGTCATTCTAGACAGAGCCAGTCATTCTAGCCAGAGCGAGTGCTAGTTCAGACAGACGGAGATTCCTGTCAGATGAGACAGAAGCAGAGAGACAAACTGATACCTCAGAATTTGCTGACTGTTAGTTCCCTAGGGAAGTGGAAAGTGACTCTCGGAGTGGGCACAGATCAGTCTGACGGAAGGTCCTGATAGCTACTTCGGACAGAGCCTAAGAAAGAAGTGAAGGAAGGGGAACTGCAGTACTTGGAACACCGAGCTAACTGAGGTACGGTCAGAGAGCGGTGAAGAGAAGGAAGCTGACACCTACTGTTACCTGTGCTTATGTTAAAGGTGTGAGTAGGGCGACAGGCGAGTGGAAAAAGGAAGAAAGAGTGATTGAGGAGAAATAGCAACGATAGCTGACCTCCACTCTGCACTACCGGACACCGGGTCCGAGCTTGCTAGAACCTTCACGGCTAGTGGGAGAAACCGGAGACCCTGCTGGACTTCAGGTCGCAGAGGGGCCCTACAGTGCTGATACGTAACCGGGGTCAGGAAGAACAGGAGTCTAGCAGGACGCTGCAGATAGAGACTTAGTTCTGTCCAAAAGAAGGCTCCACCACAATGTCAGCCGGGCGTAGCTGTTCTACACGGAGTTAAACTTAGCTTCATGCAAGTTAGAAACTCACACACATTAAGAAGTAAGGAGGCCTTACACCTACTCAGTGATTACTGGACGTGCATCCTCCACCCTGAGCAGCTTCCCGGGACGTGCCTGCAAACATCACCAGTAAAGGTACGGAAAGAGACTGACTTGTGTGTGTCTGCCTTATTGCCTGCACCCTGCACCGCCATATACCTCGAGGGATCAGTCTTACCTGTGGAAGACTTAACACCTTGCTGCCCAGTAACAACCCCTCAGAGGATTCACCCTGCAGCGCTGGTCACCCTGACCAGGAACCACAGGTGGCGTCACGAACAATTTCTACAATCCCCTGTAAATATCCCCCTTTAGTGAGCGCCCAGGGCTACGGACCAAGCTGCACTACCCGTGACATCCCCCAGTGAAGTGAACGGGCTCGGTGCCGAGTACCCCAAAGCCCTGGTACGTGCGACTCACAGTGGCAGTGTCACTTCCTGTCCCGGCTGAATCCAAGTGAGTATGTGTGGTTATATTATTTTGAAGTCATCCCTGTCACTTTTACATTTTGTTTAGAGGCAGGACAACCCATTTTAAGCTCAGAATCTTAGTTTTTAAGTAAAACCAGTTTGCTTAAGATGCTGCATTCAGAAGCAGAAGAAAAAAGTTTAAAGGGAACCTGTCATGTCCAATAATGCTATTAATCTGCAGATATAGGGTTAACATGCAGGTTAATAGTATTATGTAAGTGCCCGGCCACAGTACTTCAAGTGCAGCATCTGGAAGAAATGGAACTTTATTTCTGATATACAGAGGTAGCTGTCAGTCGGTGCCAGGGTGTGCTTACAGCTGCCGCTTTCAATGCTGGGAGCTGTGACTGGAAACGCTCCGCGCACGCCTGTATGACTGAAAGCTGGCGGCTTCTGGGAGAAACTAAGCTCATTTTCTCCCAGGTGCTGCACTTTCAGTACTCCGAATAGGCACCAACATAACGCTATTGACCTGCAAATTAATCCTATATCTTCAGGGTAATTGCGTTAATGGACCTGACAGTTTACCTACAACTTTCTAATTTGGTCTGAATGAGGAGGAGGAGCTCCAAGGGAAAGCAGGAAAAAAGACCACAGCTTGTCATGGTTAGTTCAAACATAGCTGACCTTTTTAGCATGGATTGTGGATTTCACCCCAATGTTTTGTAATAAGGATAAATCCACTGTGAAAACGTTATACCATCACCACCGAGAGAAGAAGGAGGATGGTTATGTTGTGATTTCTACACAGGGTTTTTTCACAAAAGTGAATCCGTTTTTGAAATCCTGGTTCATTGTGTTATCCTGAAAATATCTGAACATGTCGTTACCATGTAGAAATGGCAGAATATTTGGGTATACGGCTTGCTTCTCCGTTTCGCGCACATAGACTTTAGCTGTTACTGATACTTCCGTCAGCATGCATTTGTAAGGTGCCAGAAGGCGGTATTCATGGGCAAGCTGCCACTCCAAATTCCCCTTGCACTTTACAGAAAAATCGTGTACCATTTCACAAGTGCTGTCGCTTGTAGGGTGCGTTACTCTCACCTGTAGGCCGCAGCTGCGTCCAGGTCTTCAACTTCAGGAGCCGATGTGTATAGATCAGGGGACAACCAGTTCATTTCAATACACAAACGTTTACTCAACAGTTCAAGTGCATCAGATCCTAACGCGCACGGCAAACTCCATTTCTTGCTTCCATAGTACCATACATTTCCAGCATTTCTTTCCATTCTATCTGGACTATCCCTACATTCCGTGATCCTGTCAGCCCCAAGGATTCCAGTTCCGCAGTACACCTGAGATCCATTACCTTTCCCACCTGCGGTTCCACATCCATCTTCTTCTGTAAGGAAGGGGTTGAAATGCTCACCATAGCACCTGAATCGAGCCTTGAGCTTTGGACTTTGCAGAAATGTCCACAGTGAATTTTAGTAAGGCCTCGTACAGCCCAGAACAAAATGTACTCACTCTTGCCATCAGCCCTAACTGCCCTAGAACTTGATCTTATCTCACTCACGAACCAACTCTTTTCAAACAGGAAGGAGTCTCATTATCATTGACCTCTCACTATGGGCTGGTCCCAAACATTAACACTTTCTTACTCTATTATCATCTAACTACAGTACAGTCAACTACCTTATCCTGCCTGTGCTATGTCCTGAGCCCTAAACTATGTCTCATCCTGTGCCATCTTATACTGTATACTACCAGCACTATGCATTATTCATACACTGCACTTTATCATTATCACATTGTATTGCAATTCCCATTAGATCACATAACACAATATATAGAAAGACACGTAACAGCATTCACATTACAATATGACGTGAATGCTGTCTTCAGGGGCAGGAATGTGACAGTACAGTCCACACCCCTTTCCACTTTTACTTTCCTCCCTCCATGGCTGTAATCTCTGCTCGGGGGACAACTCTGTAAAGGTGATCTCTTCATTCTCTCCTTTGGGACTCATTCAGACATCCATGTTTAGACATATATATACTGTAAATTGTACCAGTGTCATCAGTGTTTTGAACCCGTGTGTCATCAATGTATAATCCGTGTGTCCGTTTTTACCATCAGTGTTTTTCATGGATGAATAAATAAATTATGAAGCTTCTATACTTTCAGTGTTAAATATGTGCAGCACCTGGATTACATACTGTGCCATCCTTATGCTATACGTGTTTTTCATGGTCCGATAGACTTGTATTGGCCCTGGTCATCCATGCTGCCGGAAAAAAATGGACATGTCTCCGTGGTCTGTGAAAAAACACACACATGTGAATGGCACCACAGGCTATAATGGGAACATGTTGTAACCGTCAAAAAAACGGACACAACACGTTCACGAATGGCTGAATGAGGCCTTACAGGAGGCTATTCTCCCATGGCCGGGACAGTCACAGAGGTAATGTTTCCTTTGTAACCTGGTGAAGAACACAATTCAGTATGTTTCCACTACTCATCTGCTTGCCACTACTCAGTAATCAGACTCTTGCCCTCTGCAACTGACACAGAATGAAGGTGAGCCACCCACTAAATAACCTCTGTGTCACTCACATTCCCTACGCAGCCACTTTTCCACAAATGCCAAACTCTGGTCAGGGGGCCAAATCTGGCCCTCAGGGTGATTATATTTTGCCTAAAATGCCGGCAAACGCCCCCCATTATACTGCATGGAGGACTATGTCGGGCCCATTATTCTTCATAGAGGACTATGTGGTGCCCATTATACTGTATGGAGGACTAT
>VIAB01000110.1:1715-14590 GCA_009801035.1 Oophaga pumilio
CCCCTTGTGCAGCAGCGGGAACTCGAACCCTAACACCCTTATTAATATTTACAGACTGAGGGAGTCTTGGGAGCTGCAGCCGTAAGAGGTGGAGATGTATGGGGTGGTTGAGAATCACGCCGGAGGGTGCAGATCCAGCCGGTGAAAGCAGCCACAATGAAGAAACGAAAAATTTAATCCGGCACCCCCATCCTGGTAAAATCTGTGATATTTATTTAAGTCATACTAAAATACATTAAAAGAAACTACGCGTTTCTGGCACTAGGTAGCGTCATAGGATATAGAAAGGAAAATGAGAACGAAAATATAAAAGAAGGAAATAACCAATCCTGAAGTACTGGTAATTCAAAATGTTAACAGGTGAGACGAAACTGGAACAACCACATGGAATGAGATTTGCACAAAAAAAACTAACAAATATAATACAGATCATTTCTACAATTCATCTCATTAGGGAATTTGGTATCTAAATGTAAAATCCAGTATGCCTCCATAAGGGCAAGTTCCCTTTGCTAATTGCAACTTTGTTTGGGATTCATGACGAGTAGATATTGCAGGACAATCCTCTTAATAGCATTGAATTGGGGACTAAAAGCAGTAGAGAAGGCAATGGGGGACGGTCGTCACCCTTCGGAGGTCCCCTTTTGTGTAATAAAGCAGATCTGAGTTTCCTTTTCATATTCTATGACTAAGGGCGCTTTCTTGTGCCAGAAACGCGCCGGACTAAATTCTTCGTTTCTAATATTTACAGACCATTTGCCAATCTGACCCTACTGTAAGAGGTATTTTCTTATGTGTTTCGCCAAAAACTAGATTTACTTTTTCTACCTGTTTCTGTTCTGTCATGTCTCAATTTCTCATCTTAATAACAATACAAATATGGAGATCGCTCATCTAACAACTTGGTCAACTTGGGATGTATTTTACAAACAGACTAAAATTCTGGCTATTATGACCACTATGGTTTCAGATTAATAATTAATATAATAATTGCTTATCATGGATTTCTAGTGCCATTATGCAAATTTTAGTCTCTGTTACACAATATCCACTTTTAGTCGTAAGATTTTTTTCTTTTTGAGGAATAACAAGGGATTGTCCACAAAATCAAGGCGTTTCTTGGGCGCACTTCACCCCAATTGATGTTCCTGCAAGATGTTGGGCTGGATCCCGTTTCTACTATACTATGTCTGTTATCGTCTCTGACAGCAATTCTGTTCCGTGCTGCAGAAGAAAATAAGCAAAACCGGTGGTGTCTTCCTCCTTCCGTATACACGGACAATCCCTTTTCATTGAAAGGGTCTTCTTATGAAAAAGTCCTACAAAATGTGGAACCTCCAACAATGCAATCTGTAGGAGAACATGGATGCAAATGCCTAATTTCCCTACACACCCGCATGGTAAATGACACATTACATAGCACCCATTAAAGCATGTACATGTACTGCACATAGTCGACCAAAGTGAGAAAAGCTTTCTGTAGGATCTCTCCACTATGACTAGTAGATGAGGATCCAAGTGGATTTTTCAATATTAATAAAGAATTCCCTAGTATGTCCAAATACTAGGCTCTGTGGTTAGCACTGCAGCCTTGCAGCGCTTGGGTCCCGAGTTCAAATCCCACCAAGGATAACATCTGCAAGGAGTTTGTATGTTCTCCCCGTGTTTGCGTGGGTTTCCTCCAGGTTCTCCGGTTTCCTCCCACATTCCAAAGACCTACTGATAGGGAATGTAGATTGTGAGCCCTATTGGGGACAGTGTGATGATACTGTGTGCAAACTGTAAAGCGCTGCGGAATATGTTGGCGGCGCTATATAAAAATTATTATTATTGCTATTACTAGGCTTCTGGTAGACATTGACGTCATCAATATCAGAAGCGACCCTTCCCGTCATCAATTCTTTTACACGGATTGGAGAGAGCTGCAGTCCCAACCAGGGACACAACCCAACGTACAGAGCAGTGCCACTTTGGGTATGCAGTGGCCCCTTCTATTAGCTGATCATTGGGGGGTGCTAGAGGGATCACCAATTTTAAAGTAATTGAAAACACCCTTAAAGATTTACCAAAATGAGGTGAAGAAAAGTCTACCAGGATTTTGACTATTTACCATTCATCCACATCCTTTCAGACGGTTCTCACATCACTTCCATCTCTAAATTGCATGCAGTAAAATATAATGCCTATGGAAATGTAAGAGGTCCGTCCTACTGTACCATACTGCTTCCATACACAGAAAGAGAGAGGGTTTTGTATTGGATTCAATGGGAATCCGACTAACAATTGTGGCAATTTCTTTTGGATGGCATGATTGAGAGGTGTTCTCATTCTAGAGCTGTATATTTCTGCAACATTGTGCTATTTAGAGGCAAAATGGGGCAACAAATGGCTATGGCTCTGTGCTACGGCATGGGCATGTGCGTAGGGCTTTATGCCATTTTCATACCTTCCTTTTTTACATAATGCCCAGCCTTACATGCCTGCCATGTTTGTTGAATGTTACCTTTTCTTTATTGGGTGGTGGCTCATAAATGATACTCACATGAACATCTTTTTTGAACCCCCAAACTGGTGTTCTGCATCCGAGTGTGCTAAAAAAGTGACAAAAGGTGCCATAAAAAAAAAAGAAGTCCACTACGGTGCAGGAGAAGGGTCCCCAAACCCGTTCCCGTCCCTCCAAGCCAGAAGGCCACAGCGATGGTCAGGAACAAGTAGCCGAAGCCAAGGGAGACCCAGTCTCACTCCCAGCATCTGCCTGAGCTGCCACCCAAGCAGGAACTAGGAACCATAGACTATCGACTCCTCTTCCGAGAGAGGAGAGTCAGGGGTTAAGGGAGAATGGAACCTGATGGCCACAAACTCACCCCCCCAGCCCAATCTGAAGGAAACCCGTAAGGGACAGCATCTGAAAAGTCACACGTGAAGAAAATAACAACACACAGTGAAAAAGAATTAAATAAAGTGAAGGTTTCCACAGTATAATACTGACCTTCCGCCGGGAATTTAAAAAATTCCCCCCATCCTTGCCAGAAGGCCCAGATTAAGGGTGTGTGTTCAATAAGTATGGAAATATGAAGTACTTGTGAAAATGTGCCAAAATTTATGGGTTTCCTAGGTCCAGTGAATTCTGGCACTCCAGGGTCACCATTCCTGGGGGGACTAGATTTACATAGAGGCAAAATAAAGCCATATCTCAGGAACAGAGAGGAGCAGAATCAAAAGAAAAACAACACCAGATTCGGGAACACATGGGCATTTGCACCAGGCAACAAAATAATATATGATAAGTGACAGGTACTCTTTAAAATATACATGATACACAATTATTGAAGACAACACACTGGCACTAGGATCAATGTTCACCAAGGATCATGAGCGCAATCAATTTTCTAGATTCTACAGCGGATACAATTAGGTTCTCACTAAGGATCTGTGCTATGGTTTCATGAGGCAGTGAAGGGGTGCAGGGGCTACGAGTTTAACAACAGGGCTGAGCTTCCTGCGCGTTTGCCGTGAAGGTATTGCTTACTCTTATTACAGGTTTTTATTTATTTTCACTAAGAGTAAATGATTTATGCCAAGGCTTGAAAAAAGACAAACTTGAAAAGATCACATTATTGTGATAAAAAGGTAATGAATAACATAAATATAAATTAAATGTGCGTCTCGGCAGGGAATCATCCAGCAGAGCTACCAGAGCCATGGAGCTTCACAGAAATAACTCATTTCAGGCCACAAGGACGTTCAATATAAAATCAGTTCAGCTCTGCATATTGATTCTATCTGCTTGAGGTCATGCTTCCTGGTAATTATGTGTTAATTGTTCATATGACTAAGGGGTCATCAATTATTTTCCAGTAATGATTGTGGATTACACAGATTGTACCCAGAACCAATTTATTACTGCTGATTTATAAAGACATATGCCGATTATACAAGTTATGAGTCAGGCACATGCTGCTATCAGTAGACAGAATAACTTCAAGATAGACTTAAAGCCCCCGGCTAGTACCAACCCACTGCAGAGTCACTCACTTTGTGCAGCAAGCAGTCACAATGCTAGGGAGGGTGTCAATGTATGGGTGAAGACCGAGCGAATGAGGAACCAACTGCAACAGCTGCTCAGGAACGTATGTGATGACTGGGCATCTACGCAAAGCTTTGGCCACTTTTGGTTGGGAAAGTCCAGATGGAGTACAAATTGGAACCAGTGGAATGTAATAAATAAGTATTTTATTGATAAAAAGTTCTCAAAATTATAAAATTATAAAGATAACAAACAGGAATAAAGTGAGAGGTAAAATGTCCATGCAGCGTGTTTCATCCTTGTCTGATGAAGACGCCAGTATGGTGTTGAAACGCGTTGTATTATGCGTTATTTTACTACATCCTGCTGGATTCACTTTGTACTCCATCTGGACTTCCCCAAACTAGAAATACTCCAGCAGAAAAATGATCAATGGCAGTGAAGTATGCAATCAGCAGACAGATGGTTAACTGCAAGACAGCAGTAATCAACAGGCAAACTGGATACTTGCTTGCAGAGAAAATTAAACTTGGTTGCAGCAGAGTTGTGTGAACATCACCAGCATTAGCAGAGAAGTGTTTCTTATGCTTACAGGAGACAAATGGTTAACTGCAGGTCTCAGCCAGGAAGTAAAAAATGCAGTCTGCTGAAGAGAGGATTAGTTAGCTGGGTGAAGTGGATAATAAGGCAAACTCCTGAAGTAAACTTGATAATTGACTGCAAATCTGCTGAATACTCAGACAGCACATAGTTGTCTGAGTCAAGCTTAAAAGGCCTTAGGTGTAGTGAACGATCTGGAACAAAGAGCTGGCTCCCTGCTGTGAACGATGGGAGCCAGCACCCCAGTGAGAGTCACTAAATTCTCTGAATTGCTCTCACTGGGCGTAAAATTCTGGTGTTTGGCAGCCATAACTCCATCCACTCGAACAAAACTCCACCCACTCATCAATTTAATTGGTTACTAGCAAGTGGGCGGGGATTCTGGGGTAGGTGGGCAGGGTTTCAGATGCATTACTGTCAGCATAAATATGTGTTCACCTATTGTGAGCACATATTTAATAGGGATCCATTTAGGATCCAAAAAGAGCCAGCTCTTTTTCGTGGGCGGAGCCATGAGAGCCGGATTACCAAAAAGAGCAGGACTGCCCATCACTACTGAGGTGATGATGTCAAAGGTGGTTGCTGGGTTACTTTGTTCAGACTTGCAAACTAGAAGAAAGGAAACAAATGTCAGTGCCTGAGCCATGACAGGTGAGCAACAATTTCCCTCGCTGATTATTTTTTTGTGGCAGCCCCAGAAATCTGCTCCATAGTTTTTGGCTGCAAGTAATCAAGATGCATGGATAGTAGATTGTCCTTCAATTTGTCTGAGTTTCAGTATTTAAGAGACAGACCCTACTTTTTCTTAGTATGGGAGAGCTCCCTTGTAGATAGATAGATAGATAGATAGATAGATAGATAGATAGATAGATAGATAGATAGATAGATAGATAGATAGATAGATAGATAGATTTATGTAAAAAAAAAAAAAAAGCAACAATACGTACAAATCCCAGGACCCTAAATCATTGTCCATCTAAACAGTGTGTACAAAGAACAGCAGCACTTAAAAATGCAAAAATTGTCAAAAAAAATAGTGTGGTATAAATAGATAAAAATGCAGCTGCTATCATCCTATCAAATTTGTCAGACCACCTGCATTAACATTATCAAGAACACCTAACATGAGTCCAAATCAATAGACATTAGTGTTGTAATGTCAGGTGCTAAAGAATTCAACCCCTGCAACTGAGCTCGAGAGGCCCAAACAATGGTCGCCTTGTATCCATAATGGCCAGTATGCAACAGAGTGGAAATGCAACTTCCAATACTAATCTACAAATTAAATTAAACTTGTTGAAAGACGCACGATAAACCTGCACTTGTGTTACTTGCAGAACAGGAAAAAAATTGAAACCTCTAAATGTTTTAGCAGATTTACCAAATTTCCAATTAACTTGGGCAACATACCAGCACGAAATCTAACACACGCTTCGAGAGTATGACCAAGGATCTTGGAGGAAGGTAATTTGTGCATTCAGTTTTATGTTGGAGCTGTAGATGGATTGGCTCGCCCGTTGTAGTAAAACTACAAGTTCCAGCAAGGCAGTTCCACGATGGTTGAAAAAGATAAATATTTGCGACTGATTTACGAGAGGATGGCACAGTGGCAGTTCTGTTGCTGACGCAGCACGTTTATTAAGAGAAGCAAGGCAAATATGCTAGTGAGGACTGCCAGCTGGCCAGCATTCCAAGCTGGCAAGGAAATGGCAAGACCCCTGCCAAAGACGGGGTCACAATGAGAAGTTCAGATGGGAGAGATACACAAATAACATTGTGACCAGTGTATACATCTCTTTTAGTCACTGGCAGGACTTATGTTTAGAAAACTAATGTTTTGTTCTAATGCTTAGTAGAATAAAAAAAAACTTTAATCCACAAGAGAAAGTCTGTAAAACACAAGTTTTGTTAGATCGAGCTGGGTTGGTTTTATGAAATGAGCAATCTAGCTCGTGTGTGAGGAGGCTGGCATGTATCCTTCTTTGCCCATAAAGCGTTTGGATAGAGGGAGCCAACACTTCCAAGTATATAGCACCAGGGTGACACTTTAGTGGCTATATACAGTGGCTTGCAAAAGTATTCACCCCCTTGGCCTTTTACCTATTTTGTTACATTACAACCTGTGTTTAAATATTTTTGTAATCCGATTTTTGTGTGATACATCAGCACTAAATAGTCTAAATTGGTAAAGGCTAGTGAAAAAAATTAAATTTATGGAATCAAATAACTAAAAATTGGCATGTACATATGTATTCACCACTTTTGCTATGAAGCCCATAAAAATTTCTAGTGCAAGCAATTCCCTTCATAAAACAGATGCTTAATGACAGGACATCCACCTGTGTGCAATATACAGTAAGTGTCACATGTCTGTCAGTATATACACTTTACCTTTTCTGAACGGCCACAGAGGCTGCAACACCATTAACAACAGGCATCGCTAACCAAACAACACCATGAAGACCAGGGAGATTTTCTAACAACACCATAAAAGACCAAGAAGATCTCCAAACAACACCATGAAGACCAAGGAGATCTCCAAACAACACCATGAAGACCAAGAAGATCTCCAAACAACACCATAAAGACCAAGGAGATCTGCTAACAAGTCAGGGACAACATTGTTGAGAAGTACGAGTCAGGGTTGGGTTATAAAAAAAAAAAATCCCAATGTCTGATGATCTCCCGGAGCACCATCAAATCCATTATATTCAAATGGAAAGAACATGATACCACAACAAACCTGCCAAGAGAGGGCCACCTACCAAAACTCTCAGTCCAGTGAAGGAGGGCATTAATCAGAGAGGCAGCACAGAGACCAATGGTAACCCTAAAGGAGCTACAGAGTTCCCCCGCAGACTAGAGTATCTGTCCATACCGTCACAATAAGCCGTACACTCCGTAGAGATGGCCTTTATGGAAGAGTGGGCAGAAAACAACCTTTACTTATACACAAACATTGTAAGGCTTGTTTTGAGTTTGCAAAAATGCAGGAGACTCCCTAAATGTATGGAGAAAAGTGCTGTGGTCAGATGAGATCAAAATTGAACTTTTTGTCCACTAAGGTAAACACCATTTTTGGCACCAAACCAACAGAGCTCATTACCCCAATAACACCATCCCCACAGTGAATTGTGGTGGCAGCATCATGCTATGGGATGTTTTTTGGCAGCAGGGACAGGGAACATGGTCAAAGTTGAGGGGAAGGTGGATGGTGCGAAATACAGGGATATTCTTCAGAAAAACTTGTTTCAGTCTGTCAGTGATTTGAAACTGGGACGGAGGTTCACCTTCCAACAAGACAATGACCCAAATCATAATGCTAAAGCAACACTCAAGTGTTTTTAAAGGAAAAGTTTTGGAGTGGTCCAGACCTTAATTCAATTGAAAATCCATGGTCAGACTTGAAGATTGTTGTTCACTAGAGGAAATCATCTAACTTGAAGGAGCTGGAGCAGTTTTGCCTTGAGGAATGGGCAAAAATCCCAGTGGAAAGATGTGAAAAGCTCAGAGACTTGTGACTTGCAGCTGTAATTACTGCAAAAGGAGACTCTACAAAGTACTGACTTTAGGTGGGTGAATAGTTATTCACACTGAAGTTTTCAGTTATTTTGTCCTAATTGTTGTTTGCTTCACAATAAAAAGACAATCAAATGTTCACAGTTGAAGGCATGTTCCTTACATGAACTGATGCAAACCTTCAAAAAAACAGTGACATTCCAGGTTATGAGGTAGCAAAAACCCCAAAAATGCCAAGTTAGGTGAATAATTTCATAAGTCACTATTTGGTGCCTGGAATCCCAGTGAAAAGGACACTTGGCAGCAGCAGTGTGAAAAGTTGGTTTAAATCAATCAGAATGTTGAAAACAGTGCAAAAATTGCTGAAATCAGCTGACATTTTCCACTCCCAGATAGATGCCAAGCAAAGTATATACTGTAACCTCCCAGTGGATACCAAGCAATACAGTAAATTATTGGACAGTAAAATGTTGTCTGAGTGACATTTAAGGAAGATTGTATATGGGGAATTTATTAATGACTGCGCTCCAGTTTTCTGGCATAAAAAGTGACAAATTTATGAGCATGTCAAACATTTTGCAACTTTTTCACTTTTGCATTCCACTACCACTTTTTTCATTAGTTGGTGGGGCTTACAAGAAGTGCATGGTTATAACATTCCCAACAGATTAAAGTAGGGAAGACCAGTAGTTTATTTCCCTCTACATGTGGTACAGTTATTACAGGGTCCCGAAAACAAGAAACTTTCCAAATTTTTAAATAACGAAAGAATTTTTGAGCTTACGACACTTCTAAATTCTGTCTATTCAAGGGGTTGTAGAGGACATGTGAATCCTAATTCTCAGTTGTATAACATGTTTAGGGCCAAATTCAGAAGTCCGTGAAACACGTTCCGAGTATGGACCGTGATATCCAGTCCAGCCAGTGGACTCCAGACTGGAACTCAACAGCCTCAACAGCCTTTGACCTTATAGATACAGAGACAGAGTTTAGCCTTACAAATATAAAGCACATGTTTAACAGTTAATAGTTACAATATTTACTGGATTGAAGAACGTTTAGTGGTGATGTTTTACCCTACAGCAGATATATCAACAGGGTGTACCTGAAAGTATATCAATTGTTTGTCCGTACCTCCCACTCCCGACTCCAAGACTTCTCCCGCGCTGCGCCAATCCTCTGGAATGCTCTACCCCAAGAAATTAGGACTATCCACAATTTGCATGGTTTCAGGCGCTCCCTCAAAACACATTTGTTCAGAGCGGCCTATCACATTCACTAATCAAAGTCATTCTATGTGTAAGTGTGTGTGTGTAGCCCATTCACTATCTCCATCCATCCCTCACTCCCTAAAGATGGCTGGACCATCATTGTAAATGCACCATTGTATATACACACCTGTACTTTGTATCTCCCCCACCTCATTGTAGATTGTAAGCTCTCACGAGCAGGGTCGTCTTATTTTGCTTTAATTATTGTATTGTTAACGTTGTTACTTATGACTTGTGTTTTGAAACTGTTAAGCGCTGCGGAATATGATGGCGCTATATAAATAAAGATTATTATTATTATTATTTGAAAAGGTGTGTTTATAGTTTAGAATCTATTGGTTTCCATTTTTTTCCATTTTATATTTTATAATGTAACACTAAAGGAAAATGTTCTATTAGGACATATGGGCATTATAGAAAGGACCTCAATTTGGGAACCAAGAGTTACTCCTTACCAGAGACTCCAGTTCTCGGAAACTTAAGTCGGCCATGTGCAGCATATTGGCTGCTTGTTATGCACCTGTCCCGGATCCGGGCTTTGCTTCCCTTATCCCGGTCTGCTAAATTCTATTGTTCCCCATGTCGGACTTTGCAGATGACCCAGCGTGATCCCATGGAATCATCTGCCTGGGCTTATATAAGGTCTCCCAAGACACACGCCTGTGTCTTGGTACTAAGAATTTTAGTTTGTCTGTGTACAGTTCCCTGTCTGCATTCTTCCAAAATGTCTCGTGTCTGCCTATGGCTTCCAGTACCTCAGCTACCTGTCTGTCTACGGCTTCCAGTACCTTAGCTACCTGTCTGCAGTCTTCCAAGACGTCTCATGTCTGCCTGCAGCTTCCAATACCTCAGCTATCTGTCTGCAGTTTTCCAAGATGTCTCGTGTCTGCATATGGCTTCCAGTAACTCAGCTACCTGTCTGCCTACGGCATCCAGTACCTCAGCTACCTGTCTGCAGTCTTCCAAGATATCTCGTATCAGGTTGTGGATTCCAGTACCTCAGCTACCTGTCTGCCTGTGGATTCCAGTACCTCAGCTACCTGTCTGCTTGCAGCCTCCAGTACTTCAGCTTCCAGTCTGCCTGAGGGTTCCAGTACCTCTGCTGTCTGCGGTTTCCAGTAGCTCTGCTACTCATTTCCCACATGTCTCACCTGCCTGCTGCACCAACGCCCATGGCCCCTTTGCCCACCCAGACCTTGGGCTTGGAGGATCCACCTCACCTGGTGGACCTAACACTACTCACATGATAAAGGACGGTTGCTTATTTGTTAAGTGATCAGCTTAATATCACTTAACACCTTAAATATGCTGCAGGGAATAATTGTTGAGTAAGATGTAGGTAACAATTTGACTGGAAACCTACGTCCTTTGCAGATTCTCCCAACATGATGCATTCCGGAATACTAGAGTACAATGTCGCCCTTGACCTACATAGCGGTGTACAGATAAAACCAGTCACATGAAGATTAAAGTGGCCATGCAAATGGATTAAAAAAAATAAATAAAAAAACCCTCCATCATCCTGTAAAGTAAATTGAAAAGCGAAAAAAAAAGAAGCATTTTTATCATTCAAACAGGTAAATAGAAGGGGAGACAATTGCGATTCTGTAGATCTAAAATGTTCCTTATTGGACAAGTAGGGAGAATAGAAAATTTTTCTCTTCCTGGTGTTAATGATCAATAGACTATAGAAATTACACACTTGTCTCCAGCCTTAATTGACACAAGAGGAGCAGGTGTGGAGGGGTGACGAAAGAACAGTGCAAGGGGACTAGGGTAATTTTAGGGAATTAACATTGCACTCTGTAGAGATGCCCTAAAGTTAGAAAATAAATCCAAATGCCTAAATCTTAGAGGAAAAGAAAAAGGGGGAAGAAGAAGAGGTGCTGTCAAGAATCAAAATCACGATGCAAAACAATATATAAAAAAATTCACAATTGAGCAGATGCATTGATTTTGGACCGTATTTATTAAAACAGTCTAAGCCGGTTTCGAACATATACCATGGAAAGTTTGATTACAGACTGCAATAATCGGACCAGCCGCGGGTCTCCTTGTGTGAACTCGACAGCCTCATCAATGCGCATTAGACTGCAGTGTTTCCCCATATGGTTGAGTAATCGGACCATGAATGTCGGACGTGTGACACCAACCTTGGACTGTGTAAGCTTAAAGTGAACCTGTCGAGTCTCCTACTGTCACTAACCACTACTATAGTAGTACTGGTGTAGATTTCTTTAATCTGATCATGTCTTTTATGTAACTTTATAACGCTGCAATGTTTAAAGGGAACCTGTCACCTTTCAGCCCTGATATACAGTATTCTAATATACTGTATTTATGAACCCAATCCAGACTGCAAGACAACAGCAGTCGGGTCCGATGGGTGTTGCTTTCTTGGTCCGGTGCCTCCTCTCTTTTTCGAGGGAAGAACAACATACTACAGTGCGCATGCGTTGGGAAAGGTCAAAGAGCCCTGGTGCTTGGGCACTGCAGTACTTTACTCTGCCCTGGTCCGGGCAGAGAAGTACGCCTGCGCAGGAGCACAATGCCAGGGAACACTATGTGGATGATGTAGGATGCGTCATTCACACGAAGCAAGAAGGAGGACGGAATCGCAAGAAGAATGGAGGCACCGGATCAGGACCAACAAGGCCCAATGGACACGACCTTCCCATAGGTGACCATTATAAAAGGTCATTTTCTTGCTTTGCAGGCCAAATTGAGGGTAGATATACAGCATATTAGAATGCTGTAAATCAGGGCTGAAAGTTACAGGTCTTATCTCATATGGGTCAAACATGGTGACAGGTTCCTTCATTCTACACATGCTAATGAAGCAGGACTAGCTCCAGAAGGGCATCTTTTCTCTGTTCTAGTCCTGCCTTACATCTTCTACCCTCTGCTAAAATTCAGTCTTAGTCAAAACAATATAGACTGTCAAGTCACTGAGGAATGAGATTATGGCTGCCTATTGAAGTCCACGGAGAGAGAACGCGGAACAGAAAAAGATAGGCAGCTAGACACACAAACAAGTGCTGCTGCTTTCTAGTCAATGTTTTGTTTCATCCAGGACTGGATTTACAACTACACTGGCCAGTACTGCAGTAAAAATATCCTTAATGCTGCTGCAGCTTTCTTAGCATGTGAGTCATAGACACAAAAGAGCAGGAATCCTTCATGTGTTTGTGTGTGCTGTGTATGAGAAACATCACAGCAGCCATTCTCCACCCACTATCTCAGAGAGAACTGAAAATTAGAGATAGAGCTTGAAGGAGGGGAAAACTGGTGAAAAATTCAAGAAAAAAGTAGTGACCGCTTATGTTTAGTGCTGAAAAAGTAATCGCCTATGCAGAAAATAAATAAAAAAAATAAATAAAATCAAATAATACTAATAGCAATTTAAGTTATCTTTAAAAAATATAAATGAGCGGAAAACAGCACGAGGTCGCTTTTGC
>VIAB01000110.1:181367-192576 GCA_009801035.1 Oophaga pumilio
AAGGATTTTACAGGTAAGTTCTTACCAAAATCCGTGTATTTGCATCCGAACCAGATTAAAGCGATGTACATAAATAATATTTGAACGTTTTCGGCCATATAACATCAGCCTTCATCAGAATATATGTACAGAACTGAAATATATCAAGTAAACAGACATACAAATGTCAGAAAATATACAATGCAAAAAAAAGACAAAAACAACTAAATACAGAATATAATGAGTTTGGACATGTAAAACAAGAAGTACAAGAGGTATAATGCTTCAAACAGAATATTATCCAGAAGTGCTCAGTGAGTATATGGTGACACGGCGATTAGCCACCGGTATAGATAATATCTAGAAAGCAATACCTGAAAACAAAATAATAGGTTTAACATGTGATAGTAAGTGATAATGACTGGTAAATAGTGCACCCAATGCGAGGGAAAATAGGAAAAGGATTGACCAAAGTCTAGGTAAGATAAATGAGAAAAGAACATTCATAATACCTCAAAGGTAAACGGATGTTGTAAGGTTTGTAAAAAAGTCACAGAAGGTAAGTAACTGTAAGAAAATGATGTTATGATGATGAGACAATTTTATCAGTGCTAAGAGGTTTACAGGAGAGCTAATAAGTGTAATACCTGAGAGCTGGCACCGAGAAACTGGATGAGCGCTAATAGCTAATGATAGCAGAGGAAAGGCGCTGTAGAGGAAATAGAAATGTGGTGTCATAACATAATGAGACACAGATAAGCATATCTGCCTAGTCTCCCAGTATTACCTGCTTATGGGTGCTGCAAGGCATGTGTAAAATTGGAGCCTACTGGAAAATAGCTGTAGGTGCAAAAAGAAAGGTGCGAAATCGTTGGGAAGTTCTGCATGTTTGACAGCTCCCCAACGATCACGATACGGCTCTCCAGCGATCTCAAAACCGTGATGTAATAACGATCTCGCTAGCAATCTCGTTATGTGTGACGGGGCCTTAAGGAAGAATCAGAATAACTCAATGGTTCAAAGAACAGGATCAAACCTGAAGATCAACACAATTAAAACAGAATAGCCATAAAGCAATACCAAAATAAGCATTGCAATCTACCCAGCACTCAGGAGCTGGAGAGTGTGGAGGGCAACAAGCAATAAAATCATCATGGGCACATGAGTGCCGCTGGACAGAGGATCAAGGAGCCAGGGGGGAAGGGAGAGTCTCCTCTCAGTCTTCTTTTTTGCAAGCTAAACATTCACAAATCCTGTAACCGTTCCTCATAGGCCATGGTTTGCAGACGGGTCACCATTCTGGTCTCTTTTCTCTGAACTTGCTCCAGTTTGTTGATGTCTTTTTTAAAATGTGGTGCCCAAAACTGGACACAGTATTCTAGATGAGGTCTGACCAAAGAGGAGTAGAGGACCTAGACTGTATGCTTCTGTTAATACATCCCAGAATCATATTTTCCTTTTTTGCTGCTGCATCACTGTTGACTCATGTTCAGTCTGTGATCTATTAGTACACCCAAGTCTTTTTCACATGTGCTGTTGCTTAGCCCTATTCCTCCCATTCTTATATGTTTTTTTCATTTTTATTGCCCACATTTATATCTTTTTGAATCCTCTCTCTCTTTTCTAGTATTAGCTATCCCTCCTAGCTTTGTATCATCAGCAAATGTAATCAGTTTACCCTCAATTCCTTCATCTAAATCATTGATAAAGATGTTGAACAATACAGGGCCCAAGACAGAACCCTAGAACCCTGTGGTACCTCACTAGAGACATTCTTCCAACTGGATGTGCAGCCATTTACGACCACTCTTTGGGTCTGATCACTAAGCCAGTTATGAATCCACCTAACAGTTGCCTTGCCCATTCCCATTCCATATTTAGTCATTCTTTCAATAAGGATTGTGTGAGGTACTTTGTCAAATGCTTTCCTGAAGTCAAGATATACTATATCTACAGCATTTCCCTGATCCACCCAGTCAGTGATTCTGTCATAGAAGGAAATTAAGTTAGTCTGACATGACTTAGTTACACACCCATGCTGACTCTGGTTAATTGCTTCATTCTTATCCAGGTACTTACATACATGTTGTTTAATAATTTGTTCAAAGATCTTTCCTAGTATAGAAGTCAGACTCACTGGCCTATAGTTCACTGGGTCCACCTTCTTCCCCTTTTTAAAGATTATCTTTATGAAATTGTAGGATGGTTTAGAAAATGTCAACTTGCAAAATATAAATATTTTGAGTCATTGAACCAAAAAAGAACCAAACCTTCTGTAACATAAGCTTTGGTTTTGGTAACCTGATGGTTCTGAGCCTTTGGTAATATATTCTTTTCTGGGAGTTTATTTCCAGGTTAAAGCGGTTGTACGGCCTTCAAGGGGTTGTCCCATGAACAAAGTTGATTTTAATCAATAGATCTTGGAATAATAATAATTTACACAATTGGATGTGTTTATAATAATAATAATTTTATTGATATAGTGCTAACATATTCCGCAGCACTTTACAATTAAGTGGGGACATGTACAGACAATAGAAGCAACAGAATGTAACAAATTTCAAAAGCATATTGCAGCATGGGAACGCAAATAATTCTTTGGGGTAAAACATTTTTTAAAAACAGGCAGGGAAATGGTTAATCTCACAAAAAGAATCAGCTGTGATCCTGTGCTGTCCTGTCTGTATAATCTTTTTTTGCTTTCTCCCCTGCCCAGGAGCTGTGGTATGATCAGACCATGTCCCTGTACAGTCAGACGTAGCCATTACACAGTACACAGCAGGGGCACATTTATAAGATTATTTCAGCACAGGAATAATTTTACAAACATATCCAATTGTGGAAGTTATTATTATTCCAAGATCTATTGATTCAAATCAACTTTAAAATTAACTTTGTTCATGGGAAAACACCTTTAAGCTAAAAGTCTCCAGTCACTCTATGTGACTGCTGACTTGTGACTCCTCACATCGCAAGCACTGCACAATGTGAGGATTCTTCTTTGCCAGCGCCAGGAGCAGCCGGTCATGTGACTGTGTCCAGCATCACACAATACACTTAAATTGAGCGAGGCCGCAACAATCTAGTTGGAAAATGGCCACAGATCCCATAATTGCAATCACTCGCCCGCCACTTCCAACACCAGAACAGGAGCATCCTCACAGTGTGCAGTGCACACCATGTAAAGATTCACAAGTTTTTAGTCACATAGTGTGACTGCGGACTCGTAGCCTAAGACCAGACAAACCCTTTAAACAGAGTGGATTGAAGTAGAAAAATTGACACCTAAAATGAATAGCCAGTTGCAAGGGACATACCATTTTTTAGCCAAGATAATTAACAATAGGTTAAAGTTGAGCATATTCAGTACATATGAGAGACCAATTGGACCAAAAAGGAATGATAGCACTGGTCTACTTACTTGAGTAGTGCAGTGCTTTAAGGAAGACACCTGGGCTGGTGGAAGGACATTATGTTGTTTGGAGACGAGGGGTCGTCTTGGTGGTGCCCCTAGATACTATTTTGGGGGCGGAACATAGACAACATCATTATATTATAAACCAGTGATGTGACTTCCTTTGAAAATTTAGTTTGAGAACTTAACATCAATAACATTAGACAGAGGTTTTGATTAAGCTCCATCAACTTCTTGGATATCAATATCACGAAAAATTTAGATGGACATCTCCAGGCAAGGATTTTCATAAAACCGAGCTCCACCAATAATTTACTGAGATAAGACAGCCATCATCTGGGTAGTCTTAAGAGAGGAATCCCCAATGGGCAGTTTCTGAGAGTCCAGAGAAACTGTTCATTAGCGCAAGCGTTTCATATGCAAGCTAGACAATTAAAGGAGAGGTTTCTCGAAAGAGGGTATCCTGAGAAATTACTTACTGAGGTCTTTAAGAATGCAACATTTCGGGACAAGACGAACTTGTTGAGACCAGCGGAGAAAGATATGGGGGATTTCCTGACCAGGGTGATAGGGGACTATGACAATTGAAACATGGAAGTCAGGAACATATTGGAGAGACATTGGGTCATTTTGACAGAAGATACCGTTTTAATTGATTTCCTTTGGAGAGCCCTAACATCATGTTTAGGAGGGGCAGATCTGTGAGGGATCAGCTTGTGGATAGTACTTATACCCCCAAAAAAGAGCTGGTACTTAGTTAGATCAGAGGAAAAATGGGACCTTTATATGTGGCAATTGCAACTTTTGAAAATTTGTAAAAGTTGTGATGAATTGCTAAGTGTAATAATCGGACTACGATCTAAAAATAGATATTTAGCAAATTGCAAAACGAAGAGCATTATTTATCTTTTTCAATGCTCTACAATTATATTGGTAAAACTAAGAGGGAGTTTAAGAGAAGAATGAGGGATCATGTAGGTGACGTTAGAAATGCTAGGGACACACATTTTTAGACATATCCGGGAGGTGCATATGGTGGATTTTGGATTCTTTGCATTTTCTGTGATTGAAGTAGAAGCCCCTTCTATCAGGAGAGGCAATTGGCATAGAAAAATTCTCCAAAAAGAACTTCAGTGAATTTATAGGAAGGACTCTATGACTGCTATGTGTAACCTTACTATTGCAAATATGCCTGATGAACTACATGCAAATGACCTACTGACCCTAATGGGTATGTCTTATGTCAATTGATCACTCCCATTGTGGAGTTTAATACCTGCATTGTATAAAGATAAAAAAGATCTAACAACAATATGACATTCCTTTATATATGATTTAATGAAGTAACACATGTCAAGAATCTGCCATATTTTAATAATGATGATATAATTTTGCTCTTTATAGGTAAATTTACACCTTGTAAAACATCATGTAATGTTATGCTCATTTTACGTAAATGAAAAAAAGGGAGGAACATAAATGAATGCCTTCTAAAGTGCGTCCCTTGATAGTGAGATGATATGTAGGATTGCCCTAGAGGACACATTTCCGGCATTATGGATTAGAAAGTGGAACACATTTGTGTAGCATCTGATTTACTCTCGGTCATGCGTGGAGAAATCCATAAATGATGTGCTTACGGAACGTGCTGTGGAACACATTGGTGTTCCACGTGACTACACAATGGTACGCATTTGTGTACCATTTGATATACTTACAGTCATTTGCAGAGGGATCCGGATGCAACAGATGATGCAATGGCGCTCCACATGACTCACCCTTACTTCCCGTATATGGGAGGTTTAGCACATACCGAGTTTGGAGGCAAAATATGACAGCATTCCTAACCTCGATATGTTCATGCTTGGACCGCACGCCACTAGGAGGTAATCTAAAAGGGCAGCATGGTGGCTCAGTGGTTAGCACTGCAGCCTTGCAGAGCTGGAGTCCTGAGTTCAAATCCCACCAAGGACAACATCTGAAAGGAGTTTGTATGTTCTCCCCGTGTTTGTGTGGGTCTCCTCTGGGTACTCCAATTTCCTCCCACACTACAAAGACATACTGATAGGGAATTTAGATTGTAACCCCAATTGGGGACAGTGATAATAATGTTTGTAAAGCGCTGCGGAATAAGATAGCGCTATATAAGCAATTCATAATAAATCTATATAAAGGTAACCCATTCATTTATTCCCATGCAGCACATCCTGAGGGTATATACTGTCTGCATCAAATGGAGCCTTATCTTATGGCATCTCTGACACATGATTTTTGCATCAATCAAACTAGCTAAGTATTGATCTAATGCTTTTTATTGATTGCCTGGAACATCACTTTTGAAGAACCATTGTTAAAGGAGAAATGCATTGAGTTTAATTCTTTCTGCTAATGAGATGCATCTAAACTTTTTACCTAATGGGCCTAATGTATGGCAACAGGCTTTGAAAGTGTTTTGGATAATAAATATACAGTATTATAACACTATACTAATGAGCTTCACTGTGATTGTACAACAGAAGCTCTTTCTCAGACTATGGTATAAGAAAAATCTTTTGCATGTTAGTGTCTCCTGAGGAGTGAGTAGTTCACACATTATTTGCTTGGCCTAAACAAGGTTGACTCCTACTTTACTAAGAGATCTCATGGTAGATGGAGGTGTCTTTTGACGCTTGTTGATTTAAGTATATTAGATGTAGACCAATGAGGACATCCCTCTGATGTGCATTGCATGCAAAATTGACCATATGCCAAAGAGGAAATGTCTCTCAGGTGGAAAGCACAGGATATCCTATGCTTCATATAGCAAAACCAATGCATGAATTGGCACTAGTAATCTTTTGACTAATCTTATCCCTTTTGCTCATAGGGTTTATTAGAGAAAAAAGGGTGAGCTGTCGGTGAGCGGGGTAGCCATCTGCGCAGGTCTAGGGTGCCAACCTCCACTATAATGTAGGAGTAAGAATAAGAGATAAAGTAGAGACATTCCCCCCCCAGGCTTTTAAATTGTAATTGTTGTTGGTCCTTTTTGTATATTTTTACATCATCTAATTAAATGGTATATTTTAAATAACTGTATTAGTACCACAATTTTCAGTAATTTTTTTCTAGTTGGTGTGTACTCCAATACCACAATAAACTGTGAGTGTTCTCCAGAAAGACACCACGTAAAAGAAATGCTGAATGGACCTCTGCCCTTTTGTTATCAACATCAGCAACGTCTCAAAGTTAAGAGCCTCTGCCCTCTATAGATGTTAGTATACAGCAGTGCCGAAAAGAAACATTCAGAACTGAAGGATCTTATTGTGATTTTACTTCATATGAGATTTAGAATGATATGTCATATAATTAAAAATTTTGAAAGCAGAGAAACTTTAATCCCCAGGAAGCATCAGAACTGAATTTATTTTAGATCTATTCACTTGGTGTTAGTGTTGTGCGGTGGCCATTGCTCCTAGTGTGTTGTGACTGTGGGGTGGTGTGGCCTGAAGCCATAGGGACTTTGCCTTGCAGAATGGGTGCTCTGAGGAACCAAGTCGCACTCCCTGCTGGTGCGCTGTCGCTTCGGCGGTGCTTGGCATATGGTGCCTCACAGTTTAGGTTAGGGAAAGACTGAGAGGTTCACCATGTTGTGGCAGTAGACTTCACACAGACTCATCAGAATGTTAAACTAAGAACCTCATGTTGTTTTGTAAATGTTTGCCTTGCGGCATTAGATCAATGTGTGAATTTTGGATGTGCAGTCCACGTCTTTCTCTACAGCTATGGTATATTCATCAGGACTGACTGGGTAGCTGGAGAAATGTACTTGGCAGAAGGGTGCTATAATGTGAGCATTATGAGATTGGCTTACATTTTGCACAGCAATTTTGCCAGGATACCCAGCCAATGAATATAAACATGACAATAACGATTGGGTATATTTTTCCCCTCAATTTCCATTCAAGACCAGAAAGTAAACAGATAAAAATAAATGCAATTGTTTTTGTATAGTTTAAGTTTTTCAGAACATTGTTTTAAGGGAAAAAAAGAGCCTTTAGGGTAAAGTTACAGTAAAATAGTTAATAAACAGCAGGATTTGTGCCAGTGATGATTAAGGCTTTCAATATAAGCATTTTTTAGTTTATCAGCAATAAAGCTGGAACCTTTTAGAAAGCCCTCCAACAATTCTAATATCAATTCACTATAATTGTTCCCACAGTATGTTGCAATTTACAAGGAATATGGTCTTGACGATTTCTTCGTTCATCAGAATTGAATTTCTGTATAGCCATCTGTAGTTGCCATGGTGTTTGAAAAAAAAAAAGAGATAGACAAGATTCACAACTACACATGTGCCACTGCTGCAGGTTGTGAAATCCCTAATGTATTGTGTCTTTCTGCTGCGACTACTAAAGCACATTTTTATTTAAATAAGTTTTATTAATTACTTGTGGACTTAACTTAAAAAGTCGTCAATTTATTACTCTTCAATGATGTATTAGAACATCATCGCTGAGTAAGCAGATGTGTGCAGATCATAAAGCTGCAAGGGTGGGGAGACGGCTGTTAAAAATTACCAGAATCCCCACAGAGATGCTTTACTACCTGTAGAATGTAAGCCCGAAAGGGCAGGGTCCTCTCCCCTCTGTATCAGTCTGTCATTGTTAGTTTGTTTACTGTAAGTGATACCTGTAATTTGTATGTAACCCCTTCTCATGTACAGCACCATGGAATCAATGGTGCTATAGAAATAAACAATAATAATATTAAAAATCTCTGCCTTCCTGATTGCTGTTTACAAAGTCCTTAACTAGTTTTGGGTTTACAGCTTAGGAAACATTGAGAGTGCTTCATCCTCCCAATCCAATGATCAAATGATTACATGTGCCATAAACGAGCAGGATCTGATGCGTCCTAGTAGACCCATGTCAGTTCAGCAGTTCAAGCAGAAAGTGCAATTTTGCCCTTTAACTGGTGCTAACATGTTAGTCCCAGTTACACTGGAAATCAAATATAAAAATAATTATTAAAATTTTGAAATGCTCTCCCTATGTCTTTTTAAGACCCTATGCTGGAGACAATGTATGAATAAATGAAACTATAAATACATAAAAAAAACTGGAGAAATGTAAAAAAAAGGTAAGAAACAAACAAATAACAATGTATGAATAAATGAAACTATAAATACATAGAAAAGCAGGAGAAATTTAAAAAAATGTAAGAAACAAAAAAATATTTCCTTCTATTTTTACAATTGGCAGAGGTCATATGTCCGAAAAACGTGCTTGAAAAATGGCCCACTCTTTGACTGGTTAAAAACTATAAAGCAGAAGCAAACACAAACATCAGAAGATAAGATTAATATAAAAATGCAATGTGATCACTGGGGCTGGGGCATAACAACAAATAAAAAGTGAAACACTTTCCAAAAAAACGTAAACGGTGAAAACATTGTTTTTGCGCTATGCAGTTGTTGTATACATTAGAAAAACCAATAAATAAATAAATACTCCATATGTGGGGGGGGGACTGTTTGGGCGCACGGCAGGGCTTGGAAAGGAAGTAATAACGTTTTGGAATGCAGACGTTGATGGGTGTCATGTTCCGTTTGCAGAGCCCCAGATGTGCCTAAACAGTGGAAACCCCCAAGTGACCCAATTTTGGAAACTAGATCCCCTAAGGAACTTATCTAGGTATGTGGTGAGCACTTTGATTCCCCAAGTGCTTCACACTAGTTTATAATGCCCGGGCATGAAAATATGAAAATAAAAAATCCTATTTTTTTCCCACAAAAATGATCTTTTAGTCACCAATGTTTTATTTTCCCAAGAGTAACAGGAGAAATTGGACCACAAAGGTTGTTGTCCAATTTGTCCTGAGTACGCTGATAAGCCATATGTAGGGGGAACCACTGTTTGGGAGCCGTAAACTTAAAAAAATCATATTTTTTCCACAAAAATGATCTTTTCACCCCAATTTTTATTTCCCCAAGGGTAACAAGACCCCAAAAGTTATTGTGCAATTTGTCCTGAATACGCTGATACCCCATACGTGAGGGTAAACCACTGTTTGGATGCATGGCAGAGCTCGGAAGGGAAGAAGCACCGTTTGACTTTTTCAGCGCAGAATTGGCTGGACGCCATGTCGTGTTTGGAGAGCCCTTGAGGTGCCTAAACAGTGGAAACCCCCCACAAATGACACCATTTTGGAAACTAGACCCCTCAAGGAACTTATCTAGATGTGTGGTGAGAACTTTGAACCCCCAGGTGTTTCACTAAAGTTTATAACGCCGAGCATGAAAATAAAAAAATCAGATTTTTTCCACAAACATGATCTTTTAGTCGCCAATTTTTTATTTTCCCAAGGGTAACAGGAGAAATTGGACCACAAAAATTGTTTCGCAATTTGTCCTGAGTACGCTGATACCCCATATGTGGGAGAAAACTACTGTATGGGCACACGTAAGGGCTCGGAAGGGAAGTAGTGATGTTTTGGATTGCAGACTTTGATGGAATGGTCTGCTGGCATCATGTCGCATTTGGAAAGGCCCTGATGTGCCTAAACAGTGGAAACTCCCCACAAGTGACCGCATTTTGGAAAATAGATCCCCAAGGAACTTATCTAGATGTGTGGTGAGCACTATGAACCCCTAAGTGCTTCATAGAAGTTTATAACGTACAGAAGTACAAACAAAATCATTTTTTTTACAAAAATGATTTTTTCGCACCAATATTTTATTTTAACAAGGGTAGCAGGAGAAATTGGACCGCAAAAGTTGTTGTCCAATTTGTCCTGAGTACGCTGATACCCTATATGTGGGAGAAAACTACTGTATGGGCACACATCGGGGCTCGGAAGGGAAGTAATGACGTTTTGGATTGCAGACTTTGATGGAATGGTATGCGGGCGTCATGTCGTGTTTGGAGAGCCCCTAATGTGCCTAAACATTGGAAACCCCCCAAAAGTGACACCATTTTAGAAACTAGACCACCCAAGGAACTTATCTAGATGTGTTGGGAGTAGTTTGAACCCCCAAGTGCTTCACAGAAGTTTATAACATAGAGCCATAAAAATAAAAAATCATAATTTTTTTCCACAAAAATTATATTTTCGCCCCCAATTTTTTATTTTCCCAAGGGTAACAGAAGAAATTAGACCCCAAGAGTTATTGTGCAATTTGTCCTGAGTACGCTGAAACCCCATATGTGGGGTAAACTACTGTTTGGGCGCATGGCAGAGCTCAGAATGGAAGGAGCACCATTTGACTTTTTCAACGCAGAATTGGCTTGAATTGATATCAGACGCCATGTTACATTTGGAGAGCCTCTGATGTGCCTAAACAGTGGAAATCCCCCAATTCTAACTCCAACCCTAACCCCAACACACCCCTTACCCTAGTCCCAACCCTAACCATAACCCTAACCACAAACCTAACCCTAACACACCCCTAACCCTAATCCCAACCCTAACCCTAATTCTAACTTTAGCCCCAACCCTAACCCTAACTTTAGCCCCAACCCTAACCCTAACCCTAATGAGAAAATGGAAATAAATACATTTTTTAAATTTTATTATTTTTCCCTAACTAAGGGGGTGGTAAAGCTTGTTTTTATTTACTATTTATAGCGGGTATTTATGTTTGGCAGCTGTCACACGCTAAAAGACGCTTTTGTATTGCAAACAATAGTTTTTGCATCACCACATTTTGAGAGCTATAATTTTTGCATATTTTGGCCCACAGAGTCATGTGAGGTCTTATTTTTTGCAGGTCGAGTTGACGTTTTTATTTGTTCCATTTTTGGGAACGTGACATTTTTTGATCGCTTTTTATTATGA
>VIAB01000110.1:201090-211583 GCA_009801035.1 Oophaga pumilio
TCATTAACATGCAAACCACCCTTGGGGGTGAAGGGGTTAAGCAATTCCTTTAATTCAGCCACCTGTGTTCATTGACCTTCATTTAGGGTTACCTGAGGGTTCACCATATCTATGAGAAACGGTTTTAGTTCAATCAATCGCTCAATCATTAAATAAGTGCTGCCCCACCGAGTGGCTTGATCGACAATTGCCCCTTTCCCAGCACGTTTCTTCAAGATGGAATCAATTTTAGGGGTTCTGGAGGCAATAACCAATTTCCTCACTTTCCAATCAGATTTCCAGCATGTCCCTCTTGCAGACTATCTCTTATTGCCAGCTGCAGCGTGTGCACAACACAGCGCATGTGATGAATATGAAAGTGTTTTGAAGCAGCTTCAACAAGATCATCTATTTCTACAGTATAATGTTGCTGTTCTGTTGTAATATCTGTTTGTTCCTCAGTTACATGAACAGCACTGTGGCCTTCCATCTCAAACATACTGAATCCTAAATTTTCTTCTAGCTGTAGTTCATTAATCTCATTCATCAGTTTAATTGTACTTATCATGTTTGAAGCGTTGTCCGTTACAATAGCAAGAACTTGTTCTTTTTTGAGTTTGTAATCTTGCAGAACTTTTTCTACTAAGGCCTGGAGAAACTGGCTGCTGTGATGAGCTTTAGTATCTTTTACTGCCAGTGTCTTGGTAACAATTTCTTTGTTGTCACAAACATATCGAACATTGATGGCAAAATAGTTCACTCTGACGTGTGCAGGCATCCATTTTAAGAAACATGAAGCATCTTTTGAGAGTCTTTTTAAGATCTTCCTTATGTTTAAGGGCTTCTTCAATCACTAATTTTCTAATACTTTCTCTTTCCAGAGAAACACCAAGTTTGTGGGTCATTTCTCCATTAAGAGCTGTAAAAGCTGGTCTTGCAAATAATGATAATGGTACACCGTCCTTCACAACAAGCTGTATGAGCTGTCTTTTAAACATATCTGCTGTCATTGTTACAGTAACTTTGTCACTTACAAAATATCTTGTTAATGATGTTTGAGATGCTCTTTCCTCCTCCTTTGCCTGGCAGGAAGTGCTGGGCGTGGGTTTCTTGGTGCTGCTGTTATCTTTCTCAGTCACAGCTTTGAAAACTTCTGGGTGGAAGCGTTGTAAATGTCTTTTTAGATTGGAAGCTCTTGTAGGAGCCTGCACCTTAAGAAGATGTGGTGATGAATGCAGTCTGTTTATTCCAACTATCAATTGATGTTGATGTGTTACTGAAGACGAACAATGCTTGTCCTGGGCGTCCTTTTGGGCAGCTATGAGGTGTACTTGACTAGTGCTAAAAAAAAGGAATGTTAGTCTGTGTGCTACCCAGCTTTCATTCTTTTTGGTACAGATAAGATATGGATAGACAGATATGGATAAATGGATAGATAGAGCATCTGCTTTTGCTATTGAAAACATTATCTATGAGCTCAAATACCTTTCAGGTGATGTGGTTTTTAAAAAGCTGATCTGCTTTTGCAGCTGAAAAACGTATCCTCAAAAAACGCAGCAAAAACACTGTGTGTGAATGTAGCCTTAGATCAGGAATAGAACAGTCATTTATAGAAAATTTCATAACTTTCCCAAATTCCTATGAAAAAATATTCAGCACATTTTGCATTGAACTACTGTACCCAATTTATTATATATTTTAGGAGTCTGAGTCGGTCCATTTTATATCGACTCCGACTCCATGACTCCAACTCTGACTCCACAGCCCTGATTCCAACAGAGTTGCTGGCTTGACGGCGGGGTATAGGAATACTGAATTTGGAGAACATCATTGCAGATAGCTCCCATCCCTTCTAGCACCGCGTTCAGGTAAACATGACAAGTAGAGATGAAATATCCATAGGGGAAGCATCAGATGGGTGATATTGTGGTCAAAAATACTATCATGATTCAGGTACACACAGATAATGACTTAAAGAGGTTGTCGACTACTAAGACACCACCTTCTCAAAATAAAAACACTATGCTCACACTATCAGCAGTTGGTCAGCATTTCACATCAGTATTTGTAAGCCAAAACCAGGAGTGGGAGAAAAATGCAGAAGTGGTGATGGGTTTATATTATACTTTTCCTCTGATTGTTCCTCATCTGGTTTTGGCTTACAAACACTGATGTAAAAACTGACCAAATACCGATAGTGACCGTACACTTATACGCACATACATATAATACGCAACATAGGTTGTTATGTCATGTGAGCCCTGCGTCCCATCAGCGCCGACATCACAGTCTCCGCTTTCGGACGTATAAGAAATCAGGAAGGAGTGAGTAGCTAGTGCAAAGCCAATGAAGCCAGCGCTAATTGGGCGCAAGGCTCACCAAGGTTCATGTGACGTAACAACCTCCTGTGAGCCCCAGGAACATGAGTGCTGACACCGCTGGAATGGAGCCAGCACCAGAGGTGAGTATGGATGTTTTTATTTAAAAGGTTGAAAACATTCAGATTGAGGCAGAGTTGTCCTATGGGCAATCCCTTTGAGAAATTGTCCACTACTCAGATAACACCTTCTCAATTTCTATATTTTCACTTATAAAACAGCCTATACTCATCTCACCAGCGCGTTTCCAGCAAAGTCAGCGCCTGGTGTCCAGGGTCTTGCGTGATAAATAGCTTCATAATATGTGAATAAGGCCTAAATATGCATCAAGGGGTCACAATTTTTTTGTGTTTACAAACTAGCTTATTAGTATGTGAGGGGCACCGGATGATTAAAAATGTGCAGAGAATATGGAACAGCATATATTTTAAATAGTTTATATCTATTGAGACCCATATATAATGAAAAAGAAAAAATGGATAAATGATTTGAGAACATAAAAACACAATAATTCATCACTATTTAGTGAAGATGATAACTCCAGGTAAATGAAAGCAAGCTAGTGCAGACTGACCTGCTTTCTAATCAATAGGCACTCGTTATGACTAGGTATGAGTGAGCACTAAAATGCTTGGATGCTTGCTACTCGAACCAAGCAATTCCTAATGCTCGGATGCTCAATTCGAATAACGAGTATAATGGGAGTCAATGGGAAATTTGGGCATTTTTCCAACAGAGCCTACCAGGAGGTCTGGGGGACAGTGAAAAGGTAAAAATGGATTGAAAAAATGCTGAATGGAAGGAGAATAGCATGGGGAAGGACCCCTGGAAGCATCTCTGACTTCCAGATCACTTCTGAGAACAATGGTGTCACATTTTACTCCACTTTAAGGACTGACAATAAAACATTCAAAAATTGATGAAAAATTGGAGTTTACAGGAAAAAATGTTAAGAAACATTCTTTCCTGCATAATGACTTGCATATAAGTCAAAATTTAAAAAAGATTTAAAAATTTAAGAATTTAAGTAAACCAAAAATGATTTTTTGATTCATTTTTATAAAATTGTTATTAATGCTTTATTAAAAAATTGGAAATTTAAGCGTAATTTATGAAGGAAGCAAGAACTGACAAATATAGATGGAAGAGGGACTCAGATACACCCTGCATTAGGCTGGAGTCACACAGAACGTATAAAAAAATCGGTCTGTTTTTCAAGGACGAGAATCGCAGAAATGTTTCATGAACAGTGATCCGTATGTCATCTGATTGGAATGCGAGGATGCAATTTTCTTGCATCTAAGCATCCGTGTGACATCTGTATGGCATCCGTATTGCGAGATTTTCTCGCACCCTTGCAAAATGGACATTTAACGGTTTTCAGGCCTGAACTTCATTCAAATCATCATCATGAACCCTATTTATTGGCTCTACAACAGGTGTCAGCCTCCAATCTTTGCAGTACAGTGCCTGCTTGTGTTTATGTATTTCTACTTCGTGCAAATCATGTCTGACAGACTTACTTTTAACACCAGTGAGCTATACTCTGTGATTGTGGATCTGAGAAGTTTGAGACGAATGTGGGTACATCGGATTTGAGGCAACTGCTCACTAAGGGACATTTCCATCGTCTCTATGCATCTCTGCGTACCCATCCGGACAAGTTCTTCCACTATTGTCGAATGAGCATGCCCACATTTGACCTTCTGCTGTAGACTGTGTGCCCTTGGATCACCTTTAAGGACACCAGGATGCGCAAGTGTATTTCTGCAGAGGAGCACCTTCTCCTTACGTTACAGTATGTCTTCCTCATGTATGTTGATGACAATTACATGTGCCTTGCTTATTTAATGCCCTTATAGTTTAAATTTGTCTCCTTCTTTGTTATTTTAAAAATACCACATTTTGTCATTCACAATATATGCTACTATACAAAATAGCAAAGCCATTGGATGTATTTTAATGCTGAAAAGCCATGGCTTATTACTTCTTCAGTATATGTTGGATAAATGTTTATATTGGTATTTGCTGCCATGGCTTATAATATTTTTTTCTATTTCTGTTTATTTTTAGCTTTCTTTCCACTGGGCTGTCCTTTGCGGCACTGCATTTAGAATTTTTGATTGGGAAATCAGCCATCTCAGGCATTGTCCGGTCTACGTGCTCTGAGATATGGTCCCAACTACATCAAGTGGTGATGCCTGAACCCAAAATACCAGACTGGTTGCGGATAGCCCGTGGATTTGAGACAACATGCCAGTTTCCAAACTGTATTGGAGCCCTGGATGGGAAGCACATCCGTGTGCGTAAGACGCCGAAAGCAGGGTCCCAATATTACAATTATAAACAATATTTTTCTGTAGTACTGTTGGCCCTTGTCGACAGTGACTATAGGTTTATAATTGTTGATATTGGGGCCTATGGAAGAACTCGAGACTCCAGAGTCTTCAATTCTTCCATCATGGGTCGGCGGCTGCGCAATAATCAGTTGGACCTACCACCCCCACGTCAGCTCCCAGGCTCTACAATGGATGTGGTGCCTTATGTGATGGTAGGAAATGAGGCATTCCAATTAATCCCGTAATGTCATGAGGCCCTATCCCCGTAGAGCCATGGACCGCCTGCGCAGAATATTTAACTTACGCCTATCCCGTGCACGACGACTGGTGGAGTGTGACTTTGGCATTTTTTGTGCAAAATGACGAGTCCTGCAGTCAGCCATTCAGCTGAGTGAAGACAATGTTAATTTGGTGATTAAAGCATGTGTGATCCTTCACAATTTCAGCAGAATACATGACTACTCCTCATCTGATGCTGACGAAGTTGTGTTACCAAATGTTGTGCTCCCTATTCCACATGCAATTCCTCCCCGTCATCAGCCCTCTGGACTAAAAGTCCGTAATGTGTTCACCATGTATTTTGTTTCACCAGTGGGATCTACTCCCTGGCAAGAGAATGCCTTATCTATGTAGTGTATTTGTTGTTTTTGTTTGATAAACGCATTTTTATTGAGATTTTTTGTGTGTGTGTGTTTACTTACTGCCATCATGTTTGATTTTGGTAAAGCTACACATTACCTACCATGTACTAACATAAACAACCACTCATATAGAATTAACTGTTTTAATTCTTATTATTTTTTTTAAATAACTGACCATATTTTTTCCATATGGCATAATGTGCACATCACATTTGTAATAAAATATATACAAAATAAAAGTTAAATAATACAAAAATAAAATATAAAGTAGTCACAAGTTTCGTGACAAAAATGAAAACCTACAAGTTATGGTACGTCGAGGGTGGGAGTCCTGCTTGGTGTTTGGCCTTGGTTGTTGTGCAACTTCAATGTCACCCAGTGTGCTGGCAGAAGTTGGTTGGGCCTGTTGCATCATGGCAGGATCCTGCTGTGGGTTTGGGTAGTGGTAAGCAGGATATTGAGGGTAGTCATAACTGTAGGGCTGGCAAATTTGACCATAACCCCCAATATGGTCATGTTGACCATACCCATGTTGGAACCAGCCTCCAACATTGGGTCTGGTAAAGTGGCCATATTGGGCAGGTGCGCTCTGGCCCATATATTGTACCTGTTGAGGCCAATTTTGGGTTGGGGCGGCCTGTGGCGGAGGTGTACGCATCCGGGGGGAGGAGGCTCAGACACTGATTGACCCTGCACTTCTTGTCTTCCCAGCATTTAAATTTGGTTGTTACTGGAAAGATGCCACCTTTCCAAAAATTCAAATACTGGGTTGGGATTATTGGGTGGTGTGCAGGCGTCAATCACTATCTGGATTGCCCCTCTGGCACGCAGCCTGGACTCACTAGGAATTGGCTTGAGGTACTGTGCCAGACTGCGGGCATAAGCTTCCTCCCCATCTTCATAAGCAGCTCTTGCCAAGTAGTCCAAGACACCACTGTCCACCTGCCTCCTAGTTCCAGTAGCTGCTCCTTCTCTCCTTCACTGGCCACGTCGTGGGATGGCTGGAGCCTGGGGAAAGGTATCCAGAGGCAAGGTGGGGCTACTACTGTTGCCCTGGTCCTCTGGAGTTGCCTCCTGAGTTGCAGATGCTGGTGGTGGTGGTTGGGTGCAGCTTGAAGGTGCTGAAGTTGGACCTGGCCCTTCACCACCATCACCCTCTGGATCTATGACAACCTCAGAGTCCGAACCCGTCTCCCTCTCCATAAGGTTGGAGTCGGTGCTTTAATAAATTTAAAAAAAAATTACTATTTGACCCAAACCGCATGACTAGAATGCTGTTTAAAGGCACACACTTACAGTCTCAGATCCATAACAGGAGCTAGGAAATTGAGCCTGTCAAAATAAATGTATTTGCGCTTTCTGGGTGCGCCATCTCCACTACTGGCTCGGTGCTCTCTCTGCCGCCTATATTAGTCCCTACAGCAGCGCCAACGTCTTGTGACATCACTCACTGCAGTGTAATACAAAACACAAGTGTCCAGTCAAACAATGTGTTTATATTGCCTAAATATTCCGACATTACAATGTGGCCTAATACTTTGCAAGTGTTAGCTGTAAAGGAGGCCACATATTTTGACTACAATATACCATAGGAAGAGTTGTAATATTATTTTGCACACACATTTGATAATTTAACTTTACACATTTTAGCATTATTGTTCTTACTAATTTGGTCTTTGGCCTCACGAGATCATTCCTCATAATCTGGGAACATCTGGGTACAGATGCTTCTCCACGCTGCCTCCTTGAGTGCCCGGTCCGCATAGTGGGCGTCCCTCTGTTCCCATAGTTCTGGCCTCTCTTGGACCAGAACTATGAGCATCTCAATGTTAATTAGCGTGGACATGATGGAGGAATCCGTGGAGGCGTTCTTCCTGCTTTTTTGTACTGGTTGCCAGTCAAATTTGCATGCCAAAGCTTCCTCACAATGCCTGATGCAATTTCCTGTGACCTGGAGAAGTCTTGCGTATTTCTCGCAAGCCACACGTGTGGTCCGTGTGTAATCCGTTTTTTTCTCGCACCCATAGACTTGCATTAGCGAGTCTCAGCCATAATACGGTGCAAATCGCAGCATGCTGCGATTTCTCTCGCACGTATAAAACGGCCGAGAACAAAATCGGCTGATGGGAGCTGCCCCATAGATTAACATTGGTCCGATTGCAACGCGATTTTTTATCGCATAGCATTCGTCCGTATTTCTCGCTAGTGTGACTCCGGCCTTAGACATAGAGGGCCTAATACAAATTATGTTCAAATTGTTATGCTGTGGTACTCCTACACTCATAAAGGCTTTGCACAAAGCTAGAAAAAAATCATAAGGAGGCTAATACAGTCATCCAAATATTCTTGAAGGCAACAACCTTCGGGCCTCATTAAAATATTTTGAAATTGTGGTTGATGTACTCCTACAATCATAAAGGCTTTGCAAAAAGTTGAAAGCCAGGAAAAAATTATAAGTATATCTACATCTATACTATACTATTAATAAAGAGATTAAAAAGAATCAGTCCTAGCACAGATGCCTGCGGTACCCCACGGCTAACTATATCCCATTTATAGAACGTACCATTTATGACGACTCTTCTTTTCCTGTCATTTAGCCAATTCCTTACCCATCTGCATATAATTTCTTCCAGTCCTTGCCTCTGTAGCTTCAGTATAAGGCTGTTATGTGGTACAGTATCAAGTGCCTTTGTTAAGTCCAGATAAATCACATCAGCTGCATTACCAACATCCAGATTTGCACTTACCTCTTCTTAGAAACCCAACTTGTTGGTTAGACATGACCTATCTTTCATGAATCCTTGCTGGATGTAATTTATTGTATTATTCTCCGAAAAGAGTTCCATCTCTACTGCTTACTGGTTGAACGAGATGTAATGACGGGTCCCAAACTCTATGGCCCCCATCTCTGCTGCTGGTCTAACGTAACGACCTCCCCCGGGGATGCCTTATGGCTGGCCTTGGTCCTGGCTCACCTCCTTTTCTCTTCCGACCAGTCTAGGCCAAGCAGTCCGCTCACTAGTTGATCGATCCTGGCCCTCTTGTCTGCAGTCCGCAAGAACCCCAGCTATGAATGCTGTGGCCTGGATTCACGCCTTGGTAGTTCCAGGAAAGTGGCCGGTTTCGGAAACAGGCTCCTGCCACCTCCAATTTTGCACCAGCTTGGTCTAGCTCCGATATTTCTCCGCTTGTTCCCTCGGGAGTTTTGCGGGATTCTGACATCTTTATCGCCCACTATGCATGTAAAACTCCATGGATGAATAAGTGAATCCAAAAAAATATTTAAACCTTTTTTTGAAGTGTTATATACCACCAAAATTTAACACAAAGTACATACTACTCTATAGATAACCATTTGAATGCAGGAAAATTTGGGGAAGTTTGTTTTTTGTGAGTTATATACCACCAAAATTTAACAGAAAGCACGTAATACTCTATGGATGACTAACTGAATCCAGAAAAAATTTTGAATATTCTTTTGGAGTGTTATATTTCACCAAAATTTAACAGAAAGCATGCAATACTCTAATTGAATCCAGAAAATATTTGACAGATTTTTTGGACTGTTATATACCACTGAAATTTAACAGAAAGCACGTAGTATTCTATGGATGACATTATAGTCAATTCCTCCCCCCAAACAAAAAGAATGTGGTCACATGTAGCAGATATGTATTTAGCAACGGACTGCAAAGTCCTAAGCCCTGCCTAAATGCTGTTTTCTGCCACTCTCCCTGCTCCTGCAGCTGTTCCTAGGCTAAATGCACAATGTATCTCATAGAAACAAAAAAAGAACAAGATAAACCTTTAGAAGTACTGTTAGTATGATGGTTCAGCTTCAGCCCTGGACAAGAACTATCTTCCTCCAATAGGAAATGTCCCTTAGCTGTACAATGGCGTCATTGTGCCAAGCATAGGGGTGTCTGTCTTTTTATAAACACTGATACCAGCCAATCAGAGTAATGCCACTACCAAGATGACTATGGCATTACAGTGACTGGCAGACAATCCCAACATGTTTATTGGCTTTGTAACAGGCTCCAAACCTGCAGGGTAGGGATTCGAGCTTCAAATCCGAGCATCGTTTAATGCTCGCCAAGTGCCAAGCATATCCGAGTATCCAGATACTTGAGTGATATCCAAGTATTACCAAGCACGTTAGCTCATCCCTAGTCATTGTGATATGTGCCAGTGTAAATGGGTTTGTGTTACAATAAATGTATAAATGTATGTAGCTATCCTGAATGGGGGGAGCAGAAATACATGCATATGTTATCGAAACAAATCCACTGATTCTCAGTTGTAGAAATTTCTACAACAAATCTTCCATTTGTAAATTTACCCTTGAAGAGCATACATAAGCTTTCCTTATCTCTCACCATCCCTTACTATTCATCAAACATTCATCTGGTGGACATGATCACCTTTAGTCTAATTTTATGGTGCATGCTAGTTTAACTTGTGGACAAAACAACAAAAAAATAACAAGAAAATTTTCCGATGTCTGTGATTCCCCTGATAATGGAAAAGTCAGACTATAATGAGCTAATACAGAAAGTAAATAAACATTTGGGTCTCCCAGAAACAAATCCAATAAAACACAGACATCTAGTTATCTTATTTTGCTGAACTATAACCTATTCTCAACCCAAAGACCTGACATAATTCCTTTCTAAATTTCAAGGACTTAATTAAATAAAACAGATTCTGCTTTAACTCCCCATTGCTCAGATAATAGTCTGTGTCTCAGATGCCATCACTTTTGATGGAAAGATTAGAGTTGCATGCAGTGCTATATTTCCAATCAGGACTATGGACACTACTACAGAGCCTGACAAACCACATCATAAATCAGTCACCATTAGTGTCCACCGTGCACACCCCATATACAAAGCCTCGTATGGAAGTCCATTTATCATGTACGAGTTCTATCCGGATTTTTCATGAATACATTTTGGACAAAGATGTCTTTTTTATCAAAATCATCCATACAAGTATACGGTCCATGAAAAATCACCAGGTCCAAAATGATGATGAAAATCAAACAGTTTTTTGTGTAGAAGTAAAAATCAATGTCGTCTGAATGGGGCCTAACTGTCTACTATATTTCCCTGTGTTCCCTTGCCATCCACATTCACTGCCCCATCCCCCCT
>VIAB01000110.1:301323-317219 GCA_009801035.1 Oophaga pumilio
CGATGGTTCAGTAGACTGAGGATCATTGCAGGCTTGTAGGCTTGAACTGGAGCCTCTGGGCAATATTGGGATTGATCATTTTAATTGTGGCAGTTGTGAGGAGGTGGAATGTAATAGGGCATTAGTAGCCACTGTTTTACAAAATATATCAGTGCCAAAAAATCCACCAGATCATCTTATGATAAGCTCAAGAAAGTCGACCAGTGACTGGCAATATTTCCAAGTCAATTTGATGTTAAGATCACTGACAGAGGAAGTCATTTAACTGCGATGCGTAGCCCAGCCATATAAAAAGCACGTCATATATATTATGAGACCATGAGATAAATGAGATAACAGCTTCATGGCCTTGCGTTTTAAGGACAATTTCCCTCTCACACAGCCCCAAGAAAAAGTTAGCATAGAAGGGATTACAGAACGCCCCATTCCTGTGCTGAGATAATCTTACAAATGTGCCCCTGTTATGGCTGTGTCTGACCATGCTAGAATATGGTCTGATCATACCTCAGCTATTGGGCAGGGGAGGAAGCAAAAGAGATTATACAGACATTACAGCAGGAAATCACAACTGATTCTGTGAGGTAAATCATTTGCTGATTGTTTTTAAACATTTTGTACCTCACAGAAAAAAACACCTTTGCTATTCTGCCTGTTTATTGTCTTCTGCTTCTACCCTGCCGAGGAGCTGTGGTATACCCTACCAGGTCCCTGTATGGTCAGACACAGCCATTACACAGTACACAGCAGGGACACATCCAATTGTGGAACTTATTTTTATTCTAAGATCTTTTAATTAAAATGTGCTGATCTTTCTCTGCATATGACAGCTAATCTGATCAGCTGTCATGTACATCGAAGGCTTTGTGCACATGTTGCAGATTTGTTGTGTTTCCGCAGTGTTTTTTCCGAGTGGAAATGCTATAAATCCGCAATGTATTAGTAAAGCAATGTTCAATGACATTCATGAATTGTTGTGCACGTGAGGCGAAAATTTCCACCCTTATTTCCAGCATTTCATTTTCCACAGCATGTCAATTCTTTTTGTGGATCTGCAGCATTTCTGCACACATTGACTTCCATTGAGTCAGTCAAATCCGCAGCAAAGCCGCAGGTGTAAAAAGGTTTTCAGATTTGCGGCGGATAGGCTGCCAAAAACTCTGCAGAAAAGGAAATGATGTCAGGAGGAAAAGTGTGTGGGCGGAGAATATGTGTGTGGGAGGAGAATATGTGTGTTGCTGTGTATGGGTGTCTGTGTGTGAGTGTGTGCGGGTGTCTGCGGCTGTGTGCTGGTGTCTGCGGCTGTGTGCGGTAACACTACCGCTGGTACTGTCGATCACAGGGCTACAGGATCATGCTGGCAGATGTCAGCATGATCCCGCAGCTGACAGTGACCTGCAACGGTGACCTGCGGTAAAAAAGTAGGCGTGCGGCGATGAGACTACTGCTCCTATTGGGATATGTCTGCAGTCACTGATAACAGTGACAGCAGGTGCCGCTGATGGGAGAGTAGTATCATCTGCCGGCACCTGTGTTCACAGTTAAAAAGTAAAATTACATACATATTCACATAAAAATAAAAACCCATTATACTCACCTCACACCAAATCCCAGACGCCCTCGTCTCCTAGAAATAATGTAAAATAATAAACCAGCATATACTCCCTGTCCGCCGTAGTCCAGGTAATCTGAGTGTCCCATGGCGATCTCGCGTGTAGAACAGTCATCTATAAGATGTGCCATTTCAGGGGCAGCTGATGTTTTTAGCCTGAGGGGTGCCAATATCCATGGCCACTTCCCAGGCTATTAATATCAGCCTGCAGCTGTCTGCCTAGCCTTTGCTGGTTCAAGTTTAGAGGGAGGCCCCATGTCAATTTTTTCTGGGGTTCCCCTGTAAAGGGGAAGAAAACATCTGTGAGCTGATATTAATAGCCTGGGAACTTTTAGAGTTATTGTCTCCTCCCCAGAATATTAACATCAGCCCTCAGCCATCGGCTTTCCCTCTGCTGGTTATGAAAATTATGCGGGAGCCCACACAATTTAAAAAATTTTTTTTTTGAAAAATAAACAGATATTGCATTTCACGTAGATTTTGTGTGTGTATGTATTTTATTTAACTCTTCATGTACCATTTTATTAATGAGGGTATCTGGCTAATACCTGTTTATTACTAAATTACTAAACCTCGGGCTTGGTATGACATACAGTACAGACCAAAAGTTTGGACACACCTTCTCATTCAATGATTTTTCTGTATTTTCATGACTATGAAAATTGTAGAATCACACTGAAGGCATCAAAACTATGAATTAACACATGTGGAATTATACATTACACTTTACAAAAAAGTGTGAAACAACTGAAAATATGTCTTATATTCTAGGTTCTTCAAAGTAGCCACCTTTTGCTTTGATTACTGCTTTGCACGCAGAAAGGTGAACGGATGGACTCTACATGCCTGGTTCCCACCGTGAAGC
This sequence comes from Oophaga pumilio, assembly GCA_009801035.1. Classification (NCBI taxonomy): domain Eukaryota; kingdom Metazoa; phylum Chordata; class Amphibia; order Anura; family Dendrobatidae; genus Oophaga; species Oophaga pumilio. Next base: position 303,798 of record VIAB01000110.1, read on the forward strand.
ATGGAGGAAGTGGTGTGGTGATGTGGGGGTGCTATGCTGGTGACACTGTTGGGGATTTATTCAAAATTTAAGGCATAGTGAACCAGCATGGCTACCACAGCATCTTGCAGCGGCATGCTACTCCATCCGGTTTGCGTTTAGTTGAACCATCATTTATTTTTCAACAGGACAATGACCCCAAACACACCTTCAGGCTGTGTAAGGGCTATTTGACCAAGAAGGAGAGTGTTGGGGTGCTGTGCCAGATGACCTGGCCTCCACAGTCACCAGACCTGAACCCAATCGAGATGGTTTGGGGTGAGCTGGACCGCTCACCGCTTCAATTTTGAATAAATCCTCAACAGTGTCACCAGCAAAGCATCCCCACATCATCACACCACCTCCTCCATGCTTCACGGTGGGAACTAGGCATGTAGAGTCCATCCGTTCACCTTTTCTGCGTGCAAAGCAGTAATCAAAGCAAAAGGTGGCTACTTTGAAGAACCTAGAATATAAGACATATTTCAGTTGTTTCACACTTTTTTGTAAAGTGTAATGTATAATTCCACATGTGTTAATTCATAGTTTTGATGCCTTCAGTGTGATTCTACAATTTTCATAGCCATGAAAATACAGAAAAATCTTTGAATGAGAAGGTGTGTCCAAACTTTTGGTCTGTACTGTATATATATATATATCCATTTATATTTGTTTTGTGTGTGTGCAAACATTATATTTGAACATGGCATGTAATGATGTAATGATATTATGGTCTTCAATGGAGAATGAAAATCAAGAGGTTGAACATCACAATTCTTATTATTTTTAAATAATATATCTTTATTTAGCTTACAAAAAAGCATACAAATCCGCATGACAAATTGCATGAAAATCCGAATCAAAAATGTATTAAAACCGCGCGGAATTTCAACTATGTTTTCTGCCAAGAGAGGCAGAAACCGAGCAGAAATTTCCACAATCAAATCGGCAACATGCGCACATAGCCTAGCAGTCGCGGGGGAATTCGAGATCTCAACCCATGCAGAATAGCTTTGCTATGTATATGAGGTGCAACAATATTAAAGATCCATCTCCTTCTATCTTTCCATTTTCTTTAGTGAAGTATGTAAGGTATATGCTACTGGTATTGTGTGAAATGAAGGAATTGTATAAATCAAATTAATCTGATGCATTTACTAAACCTAATCTGTAGACATTTCTAACCCTATGCCTAATCTGTATACATTTCCTAACACTATACCTAGTCTGTATACATTCACTAGTCCTAACCGTAATCTGATATATTTCTTAACTATAACCCTAAATAAATAAAAGAAAATGATTTTGTTTGTTAATAACATATTTCCTTATCTCTTTTAGTCTATTAGATTTTTAATTAGCTTGGGTTTCAGAGTTTTACGACTAAAATGATGCAATGTTAGTTTTCAGATAACAGTTCGTTAACATTTTTCCATCTCTGTTGTCTATTATATCTTTAATTAGTTTAGGTTTCACAGATTTGAATACATTAATAACGTTTTCCCCCTTGTTTTATAATATTTTAGACTTTGCCAAAAAAATGCAGGACATTCTATAAGATAGCTAGGAATTTTATAAAATCCCTAGTAGGCATATTAAAGGAAATCTGTCGGGATGATTTTATTACTGAAACTAGTGTTATGGCTGCCTAGGTCCTAGATAACATAATAGATAAATATAATATCAGTGTGTCAAGACTGAGAAATCAAGCTATAAATCCATACAGAAGTTAGTCCATAAGTGCATTGACATACCCACAATATACTTCCAGGCTAATTTGCATGTGGTTTCAAAGCTTAATTTCTCAGTGCTGATACATCGCTTTGCCACAAAATGCATATCAAATTTATTATTGTACTAGGACCTATACAGCCATGCAGCTAGTTTTAGTAATAAAAGTTCAATTCCTGACAGATTCCTTTCATGGTCAGAATGAAATAACCATATTTCATTCTATCCCACAAATATTTGGTATTCTAAGCCATACCTTCATTCCCACCAATGACTACTTCTTCCGTGATTTACTAGTTTATTAGGATTTAAGTACCTTTTAACATAATATAGCGTTAAACTGATGGACTTTTACCAAATTATACATTGTCAGAAGCCAAACTATTGAAAGATAGACATAAAAAGAAAGAATATTTTTATTAAATCCATCAAACTAGAGAATATGAGGAAAGAGTAGTTTATGGTATAGCTATATTATCTATAAACCCAATTTTTAACTTTATAATGTTTTATTGCAATTTTGCTCAAATTTCATTTCAAACAATTTGGTGACAGTCGATACACTAAATTACTATTACTCATTCTGCATGTAATGTGATGCCTTATGTTCACTAGCTGTAAGTAATCAAATCAAGTTTAGGACAATTTCCTATGAAACACCAGTTTGCTAAATCGTGAAGAAAATACATTTGATTTCTGACAAATGGAAGTGGTATAAAATGCATATTTACCATTACAGCACTAAATGTAACATCAATTTATATCATTCTGCAAAACCAATTTCATATCACCGTACCCTGTATATTAACAGATTAGAAACCAATCACTCATCTTAAAATAGCTTCTAGTTCGCGCAGTGAAATTATTTCAATTATGTAAAATGTGTGCTCCCCTGATAACTAAATAGGGTTAAAAAACAGAACATAATATTTAGCCATGTTATCCACAACTAACATAAAATATTCTATGACATTTTACTCTTAAAGGAAAAGTAGCCCTCACATATTTTCCAACATTAAAAATAAATTACAGTAGTTTCCTGTGTCATTTGCATTCAGTTTTATAATATACATTTTCCAGTGTTTAAATGGAATCTTACAGTACGATCAACCTTCCTAAGTCGTCTATATTGGCATTCATACTTTTGAGGCACAGTGCATAGCTCAGATGGGAAGGAGCGCCAGATTTTGCTGCAATGGTTTGAGGGTGACATGTCACATTGGCAGCGCCTATGAGTTGCGAGAACAGCAGAACCCCTCAATAAGTGACCTCATTTTACACATTTTACATACTACACTCCCCTAATGAATTCATCTACAGGTATAAACATGTTGACACCACATCAGCCTCACAAAAATGTATGCCATTGGTTGGTGAAGAAAGAATAAATTTTTACAATTAAAATGTTGTTTTTGCCGCAAGTTTTTAATTTTTTATAAGGGCTTATAGGAAGAAATGAACCTCACAGTTTGTTGTGCAATTTCTCTTGAGTGCACCAATATCATAAATATAATCAGGAAATACTTTTCAGGCACAATGGAAAGCAATCGAAAGCTCAGAAGGGAAAAAAGCGCCATACTGTAGTGCAGACTCTGATGTTATAGTTTACGGGTGTCATGACCCATTGAAAGAGCCCCTGAGGTGCCAGAACAGCAGAACCCCCCATAAGTGACTCCATTTTACAAACTACATCTCTCAATGAATTAATATAAGGGTGCAATTATCATATTGACACCACGGGTGTGTCATAGAATTTTATACCATTGAGCAGTGAAGAAAAACAATTAAATTTTTACCACAAAAAATGTTTTAACCCCAGATTTTACATTTTCACATGAGGAAAAGGTAAAAATGGCACCAAAATTTGTCCCACAATTTCTGCTGAATTTGGCAATACCCCATATGTGGCTGTACAGTACTGATTAGCCATACAGAGAGACTCTTGAGGAACAGAGCACTACTTGACTCTTGGAGTACAAATTTCCGTACAATATTTTGTGGACTACAAATACAGAGTCCCTAACTGCGGAAGAGTAGAATCCCCCCTCAAGTGACCCAATTTTGGAAACACACCACTCAGGGAATTTATCTACAGGTGTAGTGATGGTTTTGATTCCATGGGTGTTTTCCACAAACAAGCAGTTGTGAATGTTGCAGAATGAAAATTGCAAATCTGCTATTATAGTGCCCGTACATTGCAGTGTCTAGTACAATATTGTGAGCAAAGAAGAAAAAAATGAACTTGTGGTTATTGAAAAAGTCAAAACTAGAATACTAAAAATAAAAGACTTTTATTAGCAAACAATGGTTCGATGGTGGCACTAAAACACGGGTGCCCACACAGTGGTAAAAAAAAGGAAAATTAAAAATACAAAAATACATAAATATATAGATATATTTTTGAGTAAAATGTAAATTGCTCTTTTATTCTATAAACTACTGACAACATGTCTCTGAATTTCCAAGCAATAAATTTTGTATTTATTTTCAGAAAATGAGAAATAGTCAAAATAACAAAAAAATGCAGTGCTTGCAGACCTCAAATAATACTAAGAAAACAAGTTCATAATCATTTAGAAACAACAATACTAATGTTTTAACTCAGGAAGAGTTCAGAAATCAATATTTTGTGGAATAATCATGATTTTTAATCACAGCTTTCATGCGTCTTGGCATGCTTTCCACCAGCCTTTTACACTGCTTTTGGGTGACCTTATGCCACTCCTGGTACAAAAATGTAAGCAGTTCTTCTTTGTTTGCTGGCTTGTGACTATCCATATTCCTCTTGATTACATTCCAGAGGTTTTCAATGGGGTTCAACTCTGGAGATTGGGCTGGCCATAACAGGGATTTGATGTGGTCGTCCTTCATCCACACATTGATTGTCCTAGCTGTGTGGCATGGCGCATTGTCCTGCTGGAAAAACCAGTCCTCAGAGTTGGGGAACATTGCCTGAGCAGAAGGAATCAACTGTTTTTTCAGGATAACCTTGTATGCGGCTTGATTCATTCGTCCTTCGTAAAGATTAACCTGCCCAATTCCAGCCTTGCTGAAGCATCCCCAGATCATCACCGATCCTCCACCAAATTTCACAGTGGGTGCAAGACACTGTGGCTTGTACGCCTCTCCAGGTCTCCGTCTAACCATTAGACGACCATGTGTTGGGCAAAGCTGAATATTAGACTCATTAGAGAAGATTACTTTACTCCAGTCCTCTATGGTCCAATCATTATGGTCTTTGGCAAACTTCAGCCTGGCTCTCTTTTGCTTCTTATTGGTGAAAGGCTTTTCTAGCTTACATGACTTGAGCCCTGCCTCTAGGAGCCTGCTATGAACTGTTCTTGCCGTGCACTTCACCCCAGCTGCCATTTGCCATTCATTTTGTAGGTGACTTGATGTCATCCTGTGGTTGCTGAGTGACATTTGAAGAAGATGACGTCATCCCGGTCAGTGAAGAGTCGTTTTGCCCTCTACCGGTCTGTAGCTTTGTTGTCCCCAATGTCTGCTGCTTGATCTTGTTGTAATGAACTGCCATCTTAAAAATTTTAAGAATGGATGCAACATGACGCTCACTGTATACCTCGGCTAATAAAGCCAGAATTGAGCCCTTGTTTTCCTCACTCAAGCCTTTTCAATGCCTTTGGCATGGTTAAAAGTTATTTTTTCATTTCCATTACTTTTGGGATATTACTAGCACTTGTTTTGCCATCCAGCTTGTCCTATTGCAAGAGGATTGTGAATGCCACATCAGAGTTTTTAATACTTTCCTTCATTAAATAAGATTTGGTTCAGGTGATCACCTAATCAGAAGCACATTAAGTAGAATGAGGTGTACTGTAGTTGGAATTCAACTGACACTGGAATGGAATGGCTGTCAGACATGTAGAGTAGCTGATTTTTATAAAACTGTTCAGTGGTCTCTTAATTTTTGCCATAGCTGTATATACATCAAGTGACCTACAAAAGGAATGGCAAATGGCAGCTGGGGTGAAGTGCACAGCAAGAACAGTTCATAACAGGCTCCTAGAGGCAGGGCTCAAGTCATGTAAAGCTAGAAAAAAGCCTTTCATCAATGAGAAGCAAAAGAGAGCCAGGCTGAAGGACTGGAGTAAGGTAATCTTCTCTGATGAGTCTAATTTTCAGCTTTGCCCAACACCTGGTCATCTACTGGTTAGACAGAGACCTGGAGAGGCATACAAGCCACAGTGTCTTGCACCCACTGTGAAATTTGGTGGAGGATCGGTGATGATCTGGGGATGCTTCAGCAAGGCTGGAATTGGGCAGGTTAATCTTTGCGAAGGATGTATGAATCAAGCCGCATACAAGGTTATCCTGGAAAAACAGTTGATTCCTTCTGCTCAGGCAATGTTCCCCAACTCTGAGGACTGTTTTTTCCAGCAGAACAATGTAATGGAATGTAATCAAGAGGAAGATGGATAGACACAAGCCATCAAACAAAGAACTGCTTACATTTTTGTATCAGGAGTGGCATAAAGTTACCCAAAAGCAGTGTGAAAGACTGGTGGAAAGCATGCCAAAAATCATGGTTATTCCACAAAATATTGATTTCTGAACTCTTCCTGAGTTAAAAAATTAGTATTATTGTTTCATAATGATTATAAACTTGTTTTCTTTGCATTATTTCAGGTTTGCAAGCACTGCATTTTTTTGTTTTACCATTTCTCGTTTTCTGAAGATAAATACAAAATTTATTGGTTGGAAATTTGGAGACATGTTGTCAGTAGTTTATAGAATAAAAGGGCAATTTACATTTTACTTAAAAATATACAGTACCTATAAAGAGAAAAATCAGACAAACTTAAAATTTTGCAGTGGTCTCTTAATTTGTGCCAATACTGTATATACACTGCTCAAAAAATAAAGGGAACACTTAAACAAGAATATAACTCCAAGTAAATCAAACTTCTGTGAAATCAAACTGTCCACTTAGGAAGCAATACTGATTGACAATCAATTTCACATGCTGTTGTGTAAATGGAATAGACAACAGATGGAAATTATTGGCAATTATCAAGACACACTCAATAAAGGAATGGTTCTGCAGGTGGGGACCACAGACCACATCTCAGTACCAATGCTTTCTGGCTGATGTTTTGGTCACTTTTGAATGTTGGTTGTGCTTTCACTCTCATGGTAGAATGAGACGGATTCTACAACCCACACAAGTGGCTCAGGTAATGCAGCTCATCCAGGATGGCACATCAATATGAGCTGTGGTAAGGTTTGCTGTGTCAGTCAGCATAGTGTCCAGAGGCTGGAGGCACTACCAGGAAACAGGCCAGTACACCAGGAGATGTAGAGGGGTCTATAGGAGGGCAACAACCCAGAAGCAGTACCGCTACCTCCACCTTTGTGCAAGGAGGAACAGGAGGAGCACTGCCAGAGCCCTGCAAAATTACCTCCAGCAGGCCACAAATGTGCATGTGTCTGCACAAACGGTTAGAAACCGACTGCATGAGGATGGTCTGAGTGCCCGACGTCCACAGATGTGGTTGTGCTCACAGTCCAACACCATGCAGGATGCTTGGCATTTGCCACAGAACACCAGGATTGGAAAATTCGCCACTGGCGCCCTGTGCTCTTCACAGATGAAAGCAAGTTCACACTGAGCATATGTGACAGACGTGACAGAGACTGGAGACGCCGTGGAGAGCGATCTGCTGCCTGCAACATCCTTCAGCATGACCGGTTTGGCAGTGAGTCAGTAATGGTGTGGGGTGGCATTAGTTTGGAGGGCCACACAGTCCTCCATGTGCTCACCAGAGGTAGCCTGACAGCCATTAGGTACCGAGATGAGATCCTCAGACCCCTTGTGAGACCATATTCTGGTGCGGTTGGCCCTGGGTTCCTCCTAATGCAGGACAATGCCAGACCTCATGTGGCTGAAGTGTGTCAGCAGTTCCTGCAAGATGAAGGCATTGAAGCTATGGATTGGCTCGCCAGTTCCCCAGACCTGAATCCAATTGAGCACATATGGGACATCATGTCTCGCTCCTTCCACCAACATCACATTGCACCACAGACTGTCCAGGAGTTGGCGGATGCTTTAGTCCAGGTCTGGGATGAGATCCCTCAGTAGATCATCTGCCGCCTCATCAGGAGCATGCCCAGACATTGTAAAGTAGGGAGGTCATACAGGCACGTGGAGGCCACACACTACTGAGCATCATTTTGACTTGTTTTAAGGACATTACATTCAACTTTAATTTTGGCTCTGACTCTAAATACAGGCCTCCATTGGTTAATAAATTTGATTTCCATTGATGATTTTTGTGTGATTTTGTGGTCAGCACATTCAACTTTGTACAGAACAAAGTTTTCAATGAGAATATTTCATTCATTCAGATCTACGATGTGTTATTTGAGTGTTCCCTTTATTTTTTTGAGCAGTGTATATATACACACGCACAAGGGTACGTGATAAGATATGGCACCCCAAACCACATAGGACAATAATATATGCCACAACAGAAGTAAAAAAAGAGGAGAAAGTTGCAAATGCAGATTGGTAAATAAGATAAATCAAATCAATACTGTACACAGATAATGAACTTGGACATAGGTAAATGGTACTGGATATATGACTGTCCAAATGTCCAAACAGCAAAACTGAAATAGCTGTATTGGAAAGACTGTGTTACTGGGTCACAAAAGAGAAAAATATTATAAAAATTAAAGTGTATAAAAAATGGAACTAACAGAGTCTATTTGTAAAACGATGGACAGCCTCTGGATGCAAAGTAAACCCAATATGAAGACCCCCAATGAATGAAACACTATTTGTCTAGAAACAGTAAACGATACAATGCTCAGATGAGTAAAAATTATAGTGTTATTGAAATCTAAAGATAAGATAATTCATTACTTGTGGTGAGTGAATATGCTCGTTGCTCAGGTGGTCTCCGAGTATTTGGAAGTGCTCGGAGATTTAGTTTCTTTTACCGCAGCTGCATGATTTGCGGCAGCCTGTCAGCCTGAATACATGTAGGGAATGCCTGTTAGGGAATCCCCATATGTATTCAGGCTGTCTAGCAGCCGCAAATCATGCAGCTGCAGCGACACAAACTAAATCTCCGAGCATGCCCAAATACTCGGAGATCACCCGAGCAACAAGCATACTCGCTCATCACTATTTATTACTATGTCACATGCCACAGCTGCAGCCAAGCGTGGGAGCGCTGCTATTCACAGCCTTACAGCCTGCCAGGTTTCAAGTTATCCTACAGCTTACTCATGATATTTGGGTGTCATTTATAAGCCATACATCAGATTACAGCAATATTGGGGCTCTTTTTCCCCTTCAGGGCCACAGGATACAGCTACATTTGGGAACCTATTTCTCTATTTGTCTACCCACGATCATACTTTGGACTGAGCGATTACATGATTAAGGCTCTGGCAGAGCCGAAACGTCGCAATTAGTATCGCTTCAAACCTTGTAATCCTGTTTTGCTCCCATGATATTGTAAATAAATTTTCACCTTATGCAAATTTATTCATATGAGTGTGCGGTAAATTATTGTTACTACTTTACCATGTGATGACATACAATAGTTGCAAGGCATTATGGGGAAGACAGCACGGTAATGCATGAGGTCATGACAACCTTCTGTGACAGCAATCTGTAAAAACAGGCAGGTATTTTTTGGTGATTTAATTATTATATTTGGTAATCTAATTATGCTAATAGCCGACCAGTTGGCTTTGAATGGTCTTTAAGGATATCTACACACAGTGTCTCTTTTAGGAGGATTTCAGAAAAAATGAGTGCATAAAAATGCACTACAATCTAAAAATTACTTGGTGTTCAAATGTTCAATCTATTTGAGATTCTTTTAACCACTTCATACTTTGTAATCTGTGCGACTAAAAGAAGTAATCTCAGCATTCTTCTGGTGGCCTTCGGTTGGAAGCTGGTCACAAGATTATATTTGCAGTTTATACAAAAAAAGTTGCTAGTCGGAAAGTCACAGCAAAAATGACTGAAAGGACGTCAAAGATGATGCTTCAAGAAAAACACCACCAGCAATTTTTCTTAAGTGTCTTACAAAGGTCAGGGGGTAGGTACACCAGTACCTAAAAGACGTTGAGTGCGCATACCGTAATGTAATGTAGTCAGAACATTAGGGAAGATTTCTAGAACAGCAAGATCTCTTGAAGCCAAAAAGGCAGTGGAAGAGGAGAAAGAAAGACTGCTTTTTTACTCTTTTGCTGTGAACCATTTGCTTCTATCTTAAGTATGTTTGCAGTTTTTTTATTGGTTTAACTTTTGTGTACTTTTAAGTACTAACAGACAGTATACTCAACCTTCCTAAACCATCTATATGAGCATGTAGGTCAAATACCATGAATACCATGACACCTGCAATCCAGTATCTTATTCCAGAGAAATCCATGTTTTTCTAATATGTAAATGAGTTGGTAAGATCTCAAGGCAAACACAGACTTCCCTGAGACTGTGACTGCAGAGCTTATATTTAAATAAAAGGGAGAAGTCACCAGTTAAGTCATGTAGATCAGGAGAGAAGACTGTCAATCATTACATGTCTCACACTGGTAATGCCTTCTTTTATTTAAAATTAGCTTTGGAGGCAGATTCTTGGTGAGATCCATGTCCTGAAACATTAAGAATAACATGGATTTCTCTGGAATAAGACTTTGCATCACAGATATCAAGGTATCATTTTATTCAACTTTGTGACCTGCATGCACTCATTGACGGCTTAGGAGGATTGTTCCCACTTACAAATTCTCCTTAAATAAGACCTTTAACAGAAACACAAACTTCCATCCTAAAGGTACTGCCACACTAAACGCTCCCGCTAGCGATCTCGTTAGCGTCGCATACTAATGAGATCGCTAGCGGGATCGTTTTAATATCGCTAGTGTGGGACCACACTTAGCGATGTCGCTAGGACGCTATCGCCGCTAGCGATCTTCTTAGCGATTTAGCGGTACAAAAGTACCGCTAAATCGCTAAGAAAAGGTGCCACACAGCGATTAGATACTCACCCAGCGGGAGCGCCGACGAGAAAAAAGGGTCCGGAGCGATTCCAGCGACGAGCGAGATCCCAGCAGGAAGCTCGTCGCTGGAAGCTGCCGCACACAGCAACATCGCTAACGGGATCGCTAAATAGTGACGTTTTTTAGCGATCCCGTTAGCGATGTTGCTTAGTGTGGCATACCCTTAAGTCCATGACTGTTAAACAATACCTCAACTTATTTTATGTAATTTGCACTCACCTCCAGCAATCCAATGTCCTGCCTAGGATTCAACTTAAAAAGTGTGTCACAAGAGCCTGATTTAGACTGTTCCCATATAATTACTGTGACGAGACATACCTTTTCATAATGAAGCACAAAGACTTGTTTTGATCAGACTTAAAAGTAAGCAAATTTAACCCAAATTTTATCACAGGACAGAGTTTGCCCTGGGTAAACTTTTTCTAGAAGTGGAATAACAGAAACACACATTTTTATAATTCAGACTGGATATTGACATTAAAGCAAGAACAATGATAGACCCTAGCCAACTGCTGTGTAAGAAAGAATAATTAACTCATGTGTTGTATTGTTACTTACTACATATCCTATATATTACTTTAATAGATTAAAATATTTAATATACATGATATGAAATAGATAGCGTACTAAAATAAAAAACAGCCTCTGGATATTTCATAATAAATTTAGAAACTCTTTGGTTAAACTTTCCTGATGTCTCTGTACAGGCACACTGCATAATCTAATTCAATAATTGAAAAGTTCAGTATTTCCACTCTTTCAACGCTCCTGCTTCCTAGATGCAATTTGGACAGAGTCCTGTATGAAATGCACATTTAAATTTTGTAAATCAAAAAGACATAAAGCATGAAAGAACTGCCTTTACATCCAGCTTAGGCACCAAACTAGCACATAAAATGTAATTGTTACATATTCTCAAGTGTGTAATACAGAAATGTAATGCTGTTTATTTGTCAGCAGAACAAATTGTAAGTAGAAGACCTAACAATCTGCTGCTTGCGAGATCACTAAAATGCTGTCCTCGTCTTTCCTAAGTATAAAATGATAGAAACACGTTTATTATACTAACATTTTGCTGTAAAGTGCAGAGATCCTTATAAATCTGCTGGTTGAGCAATATGATTGACTTAAATATAAAATGAAAAACTATCCATAGGATGTCTAAACAGTTGGGTCTTTAAAAACAAAATCATCAAGATATTGTTAAATTATAGACATTGTTCAAGATGTTTTGCACATTTTTTACATTAACCATTTAGGAATTACTGTACATGCTTTGCACAGTCCCTGACTGATAAGCCCCTTCTTGATCTGTTGATTGCAAGACCTCTAACGTTCTAATTTTTAGGGATCTGTGGCTGCGTGAGGACTTTTTTTGTGCCCTGAGCGGACATTTTTGCGGATACCATTTTTGGGTAGATTTGATGTTGTGATTGCCTTTTATTGCATTTTATTGCAATGATGCGGTGACCAAAAACTGTAATTCTGGTATTTTGATTTTATTTTTCATTATGACATTTACCAATCAGATTAACTTATTTATATTTTGATAGAGCAGACATTTCTGAAAGCAGAGATATCAAATATGTGCATTTTCTATTTTTTAATTGTTTTATTTTTAATGGGACAAAAGGGGGATAATTTGAACTTTTTGGTATTTTTTTAATACACTTTTTTTAACTTTTTAGTGTATTTAATAGTTTCTTTAGGAGACTTGAAGCTGTGATCGTCCAATTGCCTGAGCTATACATAGCAGTGCTTCAGCAAAAATCACAATCTACGATGATTACACAGGAGGATCGAGGTGACAGGCACGGGGATGTCCCCGGCTGTCATCACAACCCATCAGCACCCTGCAATCATGTGACAGGGGCTCCGATGGGTAAGATCAATGATGCGCTTCCTGTCTGCTTGCGTTAAATGCTGCCGTCAGTGATTGACAGCAGCATTTAACTGGTTAACAGCTATGAGTGGATCTCAGATCCAACCATGGCTGTTAGAGGCACTTGATGACTGAATCAGCCACCAAGTGCGAGGAAAGATGTGGGCTCAGCGTGTTATTCCACATCAAAGACAGGGACATGGCTGGCTGATAAATATTTGTCATCGGTCATGAATGGGTTAAGAGCGAACACTTTGATTTCCATTTTGCATCTATTCTTGTTCAGTTTGTAGTGGATCCATTTATATTAGAGATGTCTCTTATCACAAAGATTGTTTTGGGCATGCTTCGCGCTAAAAAACACATCCACTGAAATTTGAAATAACAGAATTGACCATAAATTATGATTCATTTCCCATAGGCTTTAAGTGTAAAAAAAATGGATCCAGATATTATCCATTTGTTTGGCAAAACAAAAAAGTTGTGCATTAAAAAGGAACAAATGGATTAAAAAATGGAAATGACTATATATGTGAACATAGTCTTAAATATCAACACTTTCGGACCAACTTGAGGGTGTCAACAATGTTGCCCGGCCCATTTTTGGGCTTTCGCATTAAATTAAACCCAATTAGTCTTTTTTCTCTGTGTTTTTTTTGTGTGTTGTTCAAATACACACAAAGGAAATTAAACATTTGCAATTACAATACTTTTCAGGGAGAAATACTTCATTTTCTGGAACCATT
>VIAB01000110.1:383796-398964 GCA_009801035.1 Oophaga pumilio
TCTAAGTGACCCTAAACTTTTGACCGGTAGTGTATATTCTATGTATGTGTATATATCTTTTTTTTCTTTTGTGATGTAAAAACTGTCATTGGGATCCAGTATATGTCGGTTTTGCAAGCCGGCGAGAAATTCTCGCCATACGGATGCCATAAGGATGACATACGGATGCTTACATGCGCAAAATACGCAGTCACATCTTGACAACGGATGAAATATGGATAAATGTGCCAGCAACATTTCTGCATAATACGGCCGTACAATACGATCCGTTTTTTTCTACGGTGAGTGTGACGCCGGCCTAAGGCTACTTTCACACATCAGTTTTTTGCATCAGGCGTGATCCGGCTTTGTTTTGGAAAACCGGATCCATTTTTTTTCTACCACCGGATCCGTTTTTTTTCTCCCACCGGATCCGTTTTCTCATTGACCTATATTAGCGCTGGATCGCGCCGCATGGACTCCTGTTTCGTCCGTTTTTTTCCAGATACGGCAAAAATGTGCAAAAAACGTCTCTAGGAACGCTTTTTCTATCTGGCAAAAAACCAGTCAGCGCCTGCTCTTTGCTACAATGCAAGTCTATGTGCGCCGGATCAGGCAAAAGACTGATCCGGCCACCGAATTCCGTTTTTCCACTCTGAGCATGACTGGAATCTCTCCCTCTCTCTCTCAGACTGCATTTCTCGGGTTCAAAAGTTCATGACGGATCCCTCTAAAAACCTGATCTGTCACATCAGTTTTTCACAATCTGCTCTGGATCCGTCTTTTTTCAACTTTGATGGATTGTGCCTGATTGTAAAAAAACTGATGTGTGAAAGTAGCCTAAGTTCACACTGGGTGTTTTTGCTGCTTTTTTTTCTGCATCAAAACAAGAGTGCTTGGCAGGAAGGAAGCTGTGGCAAAAACGCAAGTTTTGCTGCGTTTTTTTAGGCATTTTTGGTGCGGTTTTGGTGCATTTTTTCCATTCAATTCAATGGGTGAAAGACACTGAAAAAACGCTGAAAGAAGTGACATACTATATGTCCAAGAAATAAATCGAAGCACAAAATATTGATGTGTGGATTAGATTTCTGAAATCTAATAGACATAGCAGGTATTGTCAAATGCAGCTGAATTAGCATTAAAAAAATGAAGCAAAAAACGCTGCCAAAATGCCCAGTGTGAACATAGCCTTACTACTGTAAAATGTTTCAGCAAAAAGGCTGTGCAGATCATCAGATATGTTCACACCTGGCGTTTTTGCTGTGTATTTTACACAGCATATTTGGTGTGTAAAATACGAAGTGTCATCAGTGAGATTTATGAAGTCTCATGCACGTGCTTTTATTTCTGCGCTTATTTTGAGTGCTGTTGTGTTTTCGCCAAAAGTCAGCATGTCAATCCTTGCACGCTTTCTACGCAATAAAATGAATGGGTGAAAAAAACTTGCAAAAACGCACAAACACATATATTGCACGCAGCGTTTTTCTTGCCACCAGACTGGTTTTTAATGCAGATAAAAACACTACAAAAACGCAACATGTGAACATACCCTTAATGCCATTTCTAATCACCGTTTCACAATTGTGAGAGTTTAGTATGATTTGCAAGTAGAAAAAATAATTAAAGTAACATAAATTCCCTAAATATTGACTTTGGGAAAGTTAGCACAACCCCATGTACTTGTGAAAAGGTTAAGCACTGAACTAAAGCGTGCCCCCAAAAATTGTAACTCATAATAGCTCCCAGACAGAACCTTTTATTATCTGATATTCAGCCATGCTGCAGTCCTCATTCTTGTAGCATAAGTAATGAGAAAGCCATTTGTTATAATACTCTATGTTCCGGAGTTATAAGAGAAGCTGTGACCCATAACACCTTTTTGTTGTGACCTGAACAGCCAATTAATTTCTCTGATTTATCACCAAATTTGCAATAAAAAGCTGGAAGAGGTGACATTAAAGCTGAGCATAATAAATGCACAAAAGAGAAGATGTAGCACACATAGCCTGCCTATTCAGATTTTTTTCCTTGCTTTATCATAAAACAATATTGATCATTATATTCTCGTGGATTTAATTAAAGGGAATCTGTCACCCCATTTTAGCCATATCAGCTAAAGATATGACTGAATAGCGCGTCCCATAAGCAAGCTATCGGTATGTAGCTTATATCCTGATACCCCCGTTTTGATAGCAAAATACCTTAGTAAAGTTGGGATTATTTTCTGTAAATCAGGGCGGTCAGGCCCGGAGGGCGGCGTTTTCTCTGTCCCCCCCCCGCTCCTCGGCATCACTTGCGTATGGCCGTCTGTGAATCCCACAGACGGCGCTCAGCTTCCCGCGATTGCACATTTCAAATTCAGCCCCGCGCATGCGCAGAGTGCTTTGCCCAACAGTGGGCAAAGCATAAAATCATTACAGCGCATGCGCTACTCTTTCCTTGCCCCGGAAGTCATCCAAGGCAAGCAGTCATTTCCGTCGTTTCATTTGTGTCTTATATGGATGGGAACATATCTGCCTATATGTACCCTACGTTCCACACTCCATGGACTCAACAACAAAGCCCTGCAATAGAAAGGATTCTCAGTAGAGATGAGCGAATTTGTTCGGATTCAGTTCCGAATACGATCGGATTCGAATTTTGTTTTTGCAATATTCGTCGAACACAGCCGAACGTCATTAGAGTCAATGGGAGTAGAAATTACCTAATATGTTCGGAACCGATCATAAGACCGAATATTCAGCATGAATAGTGTTCGAATATGGCTCAAATATGTCAAAATCAGATTCGGGGACAAAATCCGAACAAATTCGCTCATCTCTAATTCTCAGCTCAGGATTAGAGATGAGCAAATTTGTTCGGATTTTGGAAAAATTATAGCCCTCAAAATATAGTGATGGAAAAACTAGCTTTTGAAAAAAGCGTCTTTTATTGTGTGACAGCTGCCAAATAGAAAAACCCGATATAAATCTGATAGTAGTCTGTAATCGCACAGACCCAAAGAATAAATTCATCTAATCACTTATGCCGCATGAGAAATGGCATAAAAAAATAAATAAAACCAATTCTTCACCTGCTGATTTGTTCATTCTGCCTCCCAAAGATCGCAGTAAGGCCGGGATCTCTCGCATGAACACCCGGCACTGACTGCCGACATATATAATTCTATGCTGCTTCAAACTCCAGTCCGAGTGTCGGTGGCAGTGCCGGGTGTTCATGCGAGAGACTCGCACAAGAATAATGCGAGTTTCTTGCATGTGTGACCCCAGCCTAAGGCTTAGCTCAAATTTACCCTGCGCTGAATGCTTCCTCTGGGATATTCGTGTAAATCTCTGAAATATTTGATTCAGACAGAACCCTCTTTCTGAAGATTCCTTATACAGGTCCTTCTCAAAAAATTAGCATATAGTGCAAAATTTCATTATTTTCCATAATGTAATGATTACAATTAAACTTTCATATATTTTAGATTCATTACACACCAACTGAAATTTGTCAGGTCTTTTATTGTTTTAATACTGATGATTTTGGCATACAACTTCTGATAACCCAAAAAACCTGTCTCAAAAAATTAGCATATCAAGAAAAGGTTCTCTAAACGACCTATTACCCTAATCTTCTGAATCAACTAATTAACTCTAAACACATGCAAAAGATTCCTGAGGCTTTTAAAAACTCCCTGCCTGGTTCATTACTCAAAACCCCCATCATGGGTAAGACTAGCGACCTGACTGATGTCAAGAAGGCCATCATTGACACCCTCAAGCAAGAGGGTAAGACCCAGAAAGAAATTTCTCAACAAATAGGCTGTTCCCAGAGTGCTGTATCAAGGCACCTCAATGGGAAGTCTGTTGGAAGGAAACAATGTGGCAGAAAACGCTGTACAACGAGAAGAGGTGACCGGACCCTGAGGAAGATTGTGGAGAAGGACCGATTCCAGACCTTGGGGGACCTGAGGAAGCAGTGGACTGAGTCTGGTGTAGAAACATCCAAAGCCACCGTGCACAGGCGTGTGCAGGAAATGGGCTACAGGTGCCGCATTCCCCAGGTAAAGCCACTTTTGAACCATAAACAGCGGCAGAAGCGCCTGACCTGGGCTACAGAGAAGCAGCACTTGACTGTTGCTAAGTGGTCCCAAGTACTTTTTTCTGATGAAAGCAAATTTTGCATGTCATTCGGAAATCAAGGTGCCAGAGTCTGGAGGAAGACTGGGGAGAAGGAAATGCCAAAATGCCTGAAGTCCAGTGTCAAGTACCCACAGTCAGTGATGGTGTGGGGTGTCATGTCAGCTGCTGGTGTTGGTCCACTGTGTTTCATCAAGGGCAGGGTCAATGCAGCTAGCTATCAGGAGATTTTGGAGCACTTCATGCTTCCATCGGCTGAAATGCTTTATGGAGATGAAGATTTCATTTTTCAGCACGACCTGGCACCTGCTCACAGTGCCAAAACCACTGGTAAATGGTTTACTGACCATGGTATTACTGTGCTCAATTGGCCTTCCAACTCTCCTGACCTGAACCCCATAGAGAATCTGTGGGATATTGTGAAGAGAAAGTTGATAGATGCAAGACCCAACACTCTGGATGAGATCAAGGCCGCTATCGAAGCATCCTGGGCCTCCATAACACCTCAGCAGTGTCACAGGCTGATTGCCTCCATGCCACGCCGCATTGAAGCAGTCATTTCTGCAAAAGGATTCCCGACCAAGTATTGAGTGCATAACTGAACTTTATTATTTGATGGTTTTTTTGTTTGTTTTTAAAAAACACTTTTATTTTATTGGACGGTTGAAATATGTTAATTTTTTGAGACAGGTTTTTTGTGTTATCAGGAGTTGTATGCCAAAATCATGAGTATTAAAACAATAAAAGACCTGACAAATTTCAGTTGGTGTGTAATGATTCTAAACTATATGAAAGTTTAATTGTAATCATTACATTATGGAAAATAATGAAATTTTGCACTATATGCTAATTTTTTGAGAAGGACCTGTATTTAAGCAGTTGAACACACTGTGGATGCCATCTGGCCTTTGAACCAGCGGTGTCCGTCTTTTTAGGCTTGCATAAAACGCGGCCCGCCACAGTTTTGTGCTCTTCTGGTAAAAAAGGACATCACTGAACAGAGGTAACTCTGCTGCCTCATTATAGTGAATGGATCCTTCAGGGGTTTCATCTAATTCACATCACTTGGAGAACAAGATGGTATTCCGGAACTTTGACATCATTGGCCGCTCATTAACTCATACCGCCCCCTTCCTATTCTTAACTCCACACTGCGCTACAGCACCCAGACTAGTGGTGGACACCGTGTCCGGTGGCACATTTGCCCCGCTCCAGCGCATTTAAGGTAACCCACACATAGGTTTAGATTACTTCTTGCGGCACCGCACTTAATCTGTCGGCGGTAACAGACATTTCTCCTTACGTTCCTACAGCAATATTCCTGATACACAGGCTACACGGATTTCTGTAGTAAGTGCACTTTACTTCAACCAGCTCACTATACTTAAGTGATTGCATTTACTATATATCTCTCTATTTCCTCACAGATACCTGGAAATCTTTACCCAGTACTTCTCTAATGTAACTATATTGTTTTACAAGCTGAATATAGTACGGTACGTTTTCCACTTTTTGCACATCACATCTTTTGTCCAAAACTCTCTTACATCTGGGTTGTCAGGATAATGCGGTATATCCGGTTATTTACCTCAAGCGTTGTATTAAATTTTGGCATCTATATGACTATATACTAATTGAATTGTATATACCTTTGTTTTATTTATATTTTTTTATTTTTTCGTTCTCTATTTCGATTTTTATGTATCTATTTTTTCATTTTTTTCATGTATATTCATCTTCTGCATCATTTATTTTCTGTAGTAACTGAAGAAGGTCACATTAGACTGAAACGTTTTCTGTACTACAATAAAATTGATATACAATGCAATTAAGTTGAGTGCTAGGTTTTATGCTTACTTTTACTGCCAATCAACAGCTCAAAAAATACGTGTTCACTGACTTCCCTCCTGTTACTTTGACAGCACATAGTGACAACCTGTTTAAGTAGTCCAATACCAAGCATATGATGCTGTATCTGGAGCATGAGAAACAGGCAAAGATATTTTGAAATTCCTTTGCAGCACAGCAAAATTATTATTTGACCACTACCATTTTTAAGGGAGGAAAAGACTCCTCAACATTGAACATTGCGACATCAGAAAGTTAAAGACTTTGAATTATGGAGATTACAGGATTGATATACATGTTAATGATGTGAAAATTATTAAAAAATTGATACAAAATTTCCAAAACATCTCGATTTATTCAATATCAAGTATGAGTGCCATGTGCACAAATATATGTGGTTACACACCTTGGTATGCTGGCAGCTCCCTTTGAAATAGCTGACCAATGATTTCCAAAATGTGCTGGATGGAAGACAAGTCCGGAGACGCTGCAGGCCCTTGTAGGATGCTTAGGCCATGCAGGCTGCTTACAGTAGTGAGAGCATCATGTGTCCTGCCATTGTCGTGATGAAAAATAGCAGCTGAAACACTTTGAAGAAATAGCCGTACTACTGGTTCCATGACTGATCCATTCTGTCCTGCAAGTGAGAAGCCTAAGGTGTTAAACAGTGTCTACAAAATCCATCAAAAGGCATTTGCATGACATTGGGCTCTAAGGCAGATTCTAGCTACAGGTGTTCCACTGACCTCAACTCACCGTTTGGAAAACCTATCTGGGTACAAGGCAAGACAACAGTGGAGGATGGAATAGAGGTCTATTCTCTTTAGCAATGCATCACATTTTGTCTTGGAGATTGATTTAGAGACCACGTGGCAATGCCATGAAGAGGCCTTCACAAGCAAGCATCACACACAAGTTCTACATGAAGGATTATGGTGTGGGATGGGATAATGTTTTGTAGTTGAACCCTTCTAGTCTTCATTCCAGGTATACTAACAGCTTAGTTTTACATTGATTTCGTCTTGGAACCAGTGGTAAGGACATTTCTCCAAAGTGTCCCAAGAGTAATATTCCAACATCACAACTCCAGGCTGCATGTTGCTTGTTCTACTGTAAGCCGCCTGTATGGCTTAAATGTTCTACCATGGCATGCAGTCTCTAAACATGTTTCCCATGGAGACGTCATTGATCGGCAATTGCAAACAGAGCTTCCAGCAGTGTATCTTGATTATTTGCGCTCCTCAGTGCATTAAGCATGGCACAACATTCCTCAGACAACCATTAAGAACCTCACTGATAGTATGACAAGATGTGTAAGTGCGGGTATTTCAGAACATGGTGCTCATACTCGATACTAAACAAATCTGTATGTTTTGTAAATTTTGTATGCAGTTTTTCATAATTTGCATATCATTAACATGTTTATCAATCCTGTGATTTTCATAAAGCTAGATGTACACTAAAAGATAATCATGAACATTCTTTTGCGATAATCTTGGTATGTAAACAGGCTGCCGATCACCTGATGAACGAGCAAAACTCACATTCATAGGTAGAAATGATATTTGTTGTGAATAGGCTGGAAATTAGTTCTGAGCAGAAGCTCCCTCTGGTGGTTACAAACGGTACTGGACTGTCCAGTGAAGATTGTGAGGATTGGGAATCAGGTGTTACTGACTGGTCTTATATAAGGGAGTCACCTTCCCATCAGGGTTGCCAGTGATCAATTGTTCTGGTCTCAATCCTTGATTCCTGTTTCCTTGGTAGCCTGCTGTGTCGTGTCTGAATCTCCTGCTAACAGATAAGACATTTTCTTCTTTTTGTTTTTGTGCTTGATTTTTGCATTTTGTCCTGCACTTCTGTGGGGGCCTTCAGGGTCCCCTCTGGGGGCTTTTGCCTCTCAGTTCAGTTCAGCCACTGATGTTTGTACATTTGCTTTTTCCAGTTTTTTCAGTGGCTGCTGTTTTGTTTTTGGTTACACCAGAGAACTAATTTAGGTGGTAGAGGTCATGTGATCTCAGGTGTTTTTGTAATTAGTAGAGTTGGTGCTTTTCAGGGTTTTTTGGGATTGCAGTTAGTGCCCTTCCTATCCTTTTCTATTTAGTAAGTTTGGGCCCCAACGTTTGCTCATACTATTTTCTGTCTGTGTCAGTATTTCTTCTTGTCTAACCGCCATTACATGTTTGGGGGCTTTCTATGTTCTTTGGGGATCTGCTCCGGGGCAGATAGCTTTCCTCTTTCTATCTTTAGGTGTAGTTAGTTTCTCAGGCTGTGACGAGGCGTCTAGGACCAACGTAGGAACGCTCCACGGCTGCCTCTAGTTGTGGTGGTTAGTCAGGGTACTGCAATCTCATAGTTTCCAACTTCTCTGGTGTATTTCCTTTTTTTGCCTGCTCTCCTCAGCTACCAAATCATAACAGATCTTTTGTGCAGTGCAAAAGAACATTGTAGTCAGTGTAAACAGGACCTGCACTGCCGAGAATCACTGGAACTTATACGCAGCGAGCGATCCATTACAGATCGTTCAGTGTGTTTCATGTGCTTTGGTCTCCCAAAGTGACTGCCGATCGATAACGCTTTATCAGTTCAGCAGTTGTTTTGTGCTGCAGGTTGATCCGTGTATCGAGAACCTTATTCCATGACTTTTTAATTATTGGTATTGCAATTTCAATCTTGAGTAGTGTATTATACACTATTTATCACAATGGAATTTGCTAACATAAATTCTTAAGGGGTATTGATACAATTTCAAAAAATATCTGAGGTCCCTTAGGAACAGGATCTTGGATTTTCAGTGAAGAGAAGGTCAGTCACACATTTTTTTCTTGATCAGTCTAGCTTAGCATGGCCGTAGTATAGCCCCAATTTTAACATCTGTATTACGACCAAAAACACCAGTTTGACTGGTGACTGGGGAGAGGGGTGGTGGGACTGGAAAATCACTGACATGATTCTGTGCTGCTTCCAGGAATCTGTTCCCTGCACTGTCAGACCCAGGTGAGGTGAGAGCCGGGAGAATACGCTGTGCACACTAGGGCGGGGAGTTGGGGGGACATATTATGTTGACAGGTACTGCGCAAACTCGGACAGCTGATCAGCCACTCAGAGGACAGATAAAGCTTGCAGCCAGATTAACACCAGGGGGCGTCAGGGAGCATACTTCAGAATAAGAAAGCTTGTTATTTTTTGAATGGAGCATAATTTCTAGTAACTATAAATTACAAAACCATTTATTTCCACCTTTTCTACTTGGTTAAATGTATTCTTTATGGTGGCACAACCCCTTTA
The DNA here is from genome assembly GCA_009801035.1 of Oophaga pumilio. Lineage (NCBI taxonomy): Eukaryota > Metazoa > Chordata > Amphibia > Anura > Dendrobatidae > Oophaga > Oophaga pumilio. Next base: position 393,036 of record VIAB01000110.1, read on the forward strand.
ATATAGTCATGGAAGTATATGGTAAATCTTACCATGTAAAAGCACATGATGTGAAACTTGGAAAAGCTTTTAGCTGTTTTCCTTTATGTCTCTTCATGTGCTTTACAACATCTGCTGTACCTCTTCTAACTACTACAAATGTGCATGCTTTTCTTCTAAAATCTCCAACAATTCTCTTTCTGAGCAAGATAATATACTGTTACATATCCCTTGACTCCTATTCACATTCTGCTTGACTTGAATTTGCAACAATTAGTTTATTCTGATTCCTTGAAATGTTTTTTGTTAGGTTTCCCTGGAGCACATTCTGTTTAACTCAGTTTTCTTTACCACTAGTGTGACATTTTACCAGCAAGTGGTTAACTGAGCACATACGGTTTCAGGATTGAGAACAGGATGGGTTGGAGCCTGGTAGACACAAAAGCATTTGAGCAACAGCTTGATTTATATATAGTCAAATGTTTTCAAAGTATGTTTGAGTAATTCAGTGTTTTACGAGCATTTGGCTGCTCTGTCTATGTTGTTGTCTACACATTCTGGTCCATCTGTATACCGACAAATTCAGCCCAGTTTTGTGTATTGGAAATTCTGAATTATATTTCTAATATAATGATAAAAAATTGTAAACATTTTTATGGAACAAAAAGAGCAATATTTGATTTTAGCCTATATCCCTAATATATGTTTAATAACAAAAAAAAATCTTAGCATGTACAAATAATACCTAGATGGGTTATTGAGGGCCCATGACACTCGATTTTTCAACAGAAGATTGCTATATTCCGCACATACATTGATATCTAAGGGAATGTGCAGACGTTGCAGATTAGCCTGTGGAATTTTCTGCAGAGAATCCGCACCTCCTGGCAGAAAACGCAGGTAAAAATGCTTTAGTTTTTCCTGCAGAATTGATGCAGATTTGTAGCAGATTGTAATGCGTTTTTGCAGAGCGAATTTGTAGGAGAGAGAGAGAAAGAATATGTGCCTGAGTGAAAACGCTGCTGCGGATCTGCAAAAAGAATTGACATGCTGCAGCACAATAACCGCTGCAAATCTGTCCAGATTTTTCCGCTGTATGTGCACAGCAATTCTTAATTTCACATTGACGTACATTGGCTGTGCACTACACTGGGGATTTCATGCAATTCCGCGCGTTCAAAAACACTGCGGAAACGCATGGAAATCCTGAATGTATGCACATTCCCTAAGACTGTAAACTTTTGGTACTGGTGGAGAAGTCAAAGATTTGAAGAATCATCTAATAAAATCATAATTAAAGGGAATAAGTTTGTGTATATTCCCTTCCAAGACATAGGTTGATTGTAATAAAATTGTGCTCTTTCCAATAACATCAGTCAGAGGTATATCTAGGGGGGAGTCTGGGCATCTGCTCCAGGTGCAGCTGGCAAGAGGCACCTTTGGGCTGCCTAATGTGGCAGTCCAAAGTGTCTCCTTGGCGGCTGCATCCCAGACTGAGAGTTGACTGTTCTCTGAGCCAGCTGCCAAGCTGACAGCATGCTCACAGAGTGTAGCATGCCGCCACCTGGAGAACAATTGTAATCACATCTTTCAGACACAAGTACAATTGTCCCTGACAGAGCAGAGCGACATCAGCAGCGTGATAAGGTCATGTGATCACGCTGCTGACATCACTCGCCGGCAAGCAGAGGCGCGCAAAGAACTTTGGTGGTAAATGCTCCAGGGGAGGGGGAGAGATTGTGTGAGAGGGAGATTTCATGTGGAGGGGAGAGATTTAGGGTAGGGGAGATTTACTCTGTGGGAGATTTACTCTGTGGGTAGACTTACTCCGTGGGGGGGATTTGCTCTGTGGGGGGATTTAGTATAAGGGTGTTTTACTCTGTTTGAGAGTAACTCTGTGGGGAGATTTACTCTGTTGGGGATATTTACTCTGTGGAAGAGGGGATTTACACTGTGTGGACAAGATTTACTCTGTGGGAGGGAGATTTAGTGTGGGGGAGGTGGGTGGAGAATATTTAGTGTGATGGGGAAGATTTGAGGACACAAGTTTGGTGAGCAAAGAAGGGACAGGTGCAGACAAAGTATGGGAAGCGGGAGAAATTTGAAGACAGTGTGACAAGCAAGAGGAGAGATGGAGTGCATTGTATGAGGAAACAGTATGGGGAGATGGGTGCAGACACAGTATGGTGAATGGAGGGATGGGTGTGGATATAGTATGGTGAGTGTGGGGTGGGTGTAGACACAATGTGAAGAGTGGGTGGGTGCAGACACAGTATGAATAGCGAGGGCAAAAATGTATAGGAAGCAAGGGTGATAGGATATGTGCAGTCGCAGTAAGGTTGAGGGGTATGTGTGAGGAGGCAGTATGGAGAGTTAGGGGCTAAATATATGAGGACACAGTATACCTAGCATGGGGGATGTGAGAGGAGACAGTATGAGGAGGGAGGGAGAAATGTGTGAGGAGGCTTTTGAGTGGAAGAGTGTGAGGAGACAGTATGGTGGGAGAAAAGTGTGAGTGGATACAGAATAGAGACTGATTAGTTTGGGGGTAGCTTGGGGGAACAGTGTAAGGGCACAGCCAGGAGGGGACAGTAAGCCAAGGAGGGGGAATGTGATGAGGGAGCACAGTATAGAGACTGAGTCCTGTAAGGGTGACAGAGTGTGATAGGACAGTGTGAAGAAAGTCCCACTATGTAAAGAAGAGGGCAGTGTGGAGGGTATGTACCATAAGATTGACAATGTGGGGGGTCATATTTTGTGCAGGGAATATAGTGAGGGGAAGCTATCTATTGAGACACTCAGCGTAAAGCAGATATTTTTTTATTCAGGAGCATTATAATGACACTGCTATTTTTACAGGCACCATGTAGGGATGTGCTGCACAAGACCGGAGATGATGGAATTCTGCAGAGACGAGCTGTGGATGAGAAAATCATGGCATTTGGACAAGATGATGAAGAAAAGAAAGAGAACGACTCCAATTAGAGACAACATCATCTATCAGGTAACTGAATGTAAATGTTTTTTGTGATGCGGGCAGGGTCCTCTCTCCTTCTGTACTTATGTGTGTCCTGTATTGCTCATATTTATTGTACTTGTCTATATTCGCCCCCTCTCACATGTAAAGCGCCATGGAATAAATGGCGCTATAAAAATGAATAATAATAATAATACTGACTAATTCTCTATTTTTTATGCATTAAAGGGGTTGTCCGACTTTGTGATGAGTCTGCATCCACTCTATGTGACTGCAGACTTCTTAATTCTTACAGTGCGTACTGCAAACTGTCAGGATTTTTGGGGTGCTGGTGATTTGCATACATGCGGTCACGTGCTGACTAATCATGTGTGGCCTCACTCAATGAAAATCAATTGAGTAAGGCCAGACACATCTAGTCAGAATGTGGCCAGAAGTATACAAATCGCGTACTTGTGCTGACAAGACCGTCCACTCTAGACTCTGGCAAGGGAGAATCCTGAAAGTGTGCAGTGCACGTGCTGTGAGGATTCAGAAGTCTGCAGTCACATAGAGTGACTGCAGACTTTCATCTCAAACATGGACAAGCCCTTCAATTATAAAGTGAAGCCCTGTAGCATGACAATCCTAACAATGTGTAACCTAATGTGAAATCCCATGTCCACAATACGTGCACGGACGCCTCTGGCTTACCTGCGGAGACGGACATGCCGGTCGTCTTTCCAGACCGCAGCATATCTATTTATCTTGTGGAGACGCAAGGCTCCTCAAGCAGATATACATCGACGCATACTAGTATTCTGGAATGTGACAGAATGCCTCAGAAGCTCCAAAAGCTTGTCAAATGTAGCTACACTCATCCTTCACCTCCCATATACAATCTCTTGCCCGCTCTTGCCACCTACACCTAAAGAACATCTCTAGAATCCGCCCTTTTCTCACCATGGAAACAACAAAAACCCTCACTGTAGCATTGATCCACTCCCGCCTGGACTACTGTAACGCTCTATTACTTGGCCTCCCCATTACTCGACTATCCCCTCTCCAGTCCATCCTTAATGCAGCAGCCAGGGTCATCCATCTGGCTAATCGGTACTTGGACGTGTCCGCTCTTCGCCAGTCCTTACACTGGCTGCCCATTCATTATAGGATCCAATTCAAAGTACTTGTTCTCACCCACAAAGCTCTCCACACTGCAGCACCCCCCTACATCTCCTCCCTCATTTCTATCTATCGGCCTAACCGACTGCTGCGCTCTGCAAACGACTTTCGACTAACCTGTGCACTAATCCGTACCTCCCACTCCCGACTCCAAGACTTCTCCCGCGCTGCGCCAATCCTCTGGAATGCTCTACCCCAAGAAATTAGGACTATCCACAATTTGCATGGTTTCAGGCGCTCCCTCAAAACACATCTGTTCAGAGCGGCCTATCACATTCACTAATCAAAGTCATTCTCTGTGTAAGTGTGTGTGTGTGTAGCCCATTCACTATCTCCATCCATCCCTCACTCCCTTAAGATGGCTGGACCATCATTGTAAATGCACCATTGTATATACACACCTGTACTTTGTATCTCCCCCACCTCATTGTAGATTGTAAGCTCTCACGAGCAGGGCCATCTTATTTTGCTTTAATTATTGTATTGTTAACGTTGTTACTTATGACTTGTGTTTTGAAACTGTTAAACTGTAAAGCGCTGCGGAATATGATGGCGCTATATAAATAAAGATTATTATTATTATTATCCTTGTATAATCAAAAAATTTTGGGGATGCTTATGTAGCTCAGCATGTCGATGGAAGTGTCCTTTTGTTAACCGTTTGCTGAGAAGTGGATGTATCCAGTATTGCCTACGCATCCTTGGAACAACATCAATTGGGCATGACTCACCATAGTGCCGAGATAATACCCAGTGGAGTAAGATTCCCTCAGTGGTATTAAATGTCAAGTTGAAGGACATTTTAAAGGCAAAATAAAGAAAAAACAAGTCTACAGGGTCCGTTGGATGGAAAACACAAGAAACCTATATGTGATCCCTGTGTCAAACAAGGAAAAGTGACCTATTAAAGATTTGGCCACAAGGATGAGTTAAGCTATAGTGAAAACACATGCTGAAAATTGGATCGGAATTGGATCGGAATCACACAAAAATCGGATGGCAATCGCATCACAAATGCTGGGACTAGGAAACAAAATCACAAAATCGTATTACATTTGCAGAAGAATCGGATCCAAAATCGCATTGCACTCGTCCGACTCTCCTGCATCAAAATCGGACTGATTTTAAAATCGCTAGTGTGTCTCCATCCTTGATCTGACAATACAGGTACACTGACAGTGACTATGGACCAAAACAGACTAGCTCTTTTGTGCATTTTTGAGCTGACTGTATCCTAGCATTTATGCTCATTTTATGACATACCTATAGTTTATCTAAGGGCTTGCTCACACGAGTGTACAGATTGGACGAGTGCTATTTTATCGGCTAACATTCAAACCAATATTATTCTATGGGGCAGTGCTGATCAGCATTGTTTTTTTCTCATTCCGAATCAGCAAGATAAAAACCTCACAGCATGCTTCCACTTGCTGCGCCAAAACAGATCACACTCACACATTCAAGTCTATGGCTGCATGGCAAACATCAGACTGCACTCAGATGACATCCAAGTGCAGTTCGATTTCCGTAGACTCACACAATGGAAAATATTGAGAAATCTTGTTCTCCATCTTCTCATCACCTGTGCTTGTGGTTCTCTCATCCGAGCTCACTAAACTGACACTCTGGTCAAACTCTAATCAGAGTTTGATCCAAGTGTCATTTACATAATAGATCTGATTCTATCGCATGAGAGAATCAATGTTCATGTGACCCCCGCCTTGAACTGATCATACATTTGAAATAGAGCTTGGCTCACAGTTACTTTTTCCAAATCCCAGATACATATGCATCACACACTCTAATTATTTT
>VIAB01000110.1:444082-456887 GCA_009801035.1 Oophaga pumilio
GCCGATACCCGATACTTGCAGGATCGTATCGCTTAACACTAGTCATGACTACAGCGCACAACACGTCTACAGCAAATCAGGAGCTCAGTGATTGGCTGAAGTGATGATATGCACTGTATTTGTAACGTCACCGCTGCAGCCACAACACAAAGACCGGAGCAGTGGTGGAACAAGTATGCAATTGTTTGGAAACTATTTTTTTGAAAGCGGAAAACCTCTTTAAAATTACTTACTGTTGATTTCCAACTATAACTGCTGGAATTTTCTTCCAAGTGTTTCTTCTACTTGTTTAATAAAGTTGCTTCTAATCTCCCCCAACTAATTTCAGATTGCGCCCTTTGGTATTGTGTTTAGTTTTTAGTAAAAGATTCCCCGTGCATCTTATTTAAATCTTTGACATTTTTCAAGGTTCTTTCTATTTTGTCACTGTATTTTTGATGGAAAGGTTTCATGAACGGAATGATATTCCAAATTTAGCCTCATAGAACTTGATGTAGTCAGATCACATTCTTCTTTTTACTGGTTATATCTCTCATTAAGCAGCCAGCATTGTATTTGCTTTCACTGCCTGCCCACACAGTAACCCTAAAGACTTCTCTTGTAAAGCAACAGCTAACACAGAACTACCAATATAATTACAGGAAAAATATATTTTTGTAGAGTGTTAGCCAATAGATAGAAAAAATATAAAAAATTGAGAGTCTTCAGTGGTTGATACATTTTATGCGCAACTGAAAAGAAGGAAACAAATATTATTTTACATTAATATTATTTTATATATTATAGAACATTCAAATGCAGTTTACATAGTTTCAACCACTTTTCCACTAAAGCTATATAATTTGTTACAGTCATCTGCATTAATATTATTCCTATTAAAACATCTTGTATCATCAGCCAACAGGCAAACCTTATCTAGCAAACCTTCCAATACATGACTTACAAACATATTAAATAGAATAGCGCTCACAACGCAACCTTGTGATCATCACTCTACGCCAGTCTATCTTCGGAATGCCCACCGTTAATAACACTCTAATTTTTTAGCATTAGTGATTCATTGATCGACTTAGGAACTAATATCTAAAACTTATGCAACTCCAGGTCCAAAAAAATTTGGGATGCTGTGTGAAATGTGAAGGAAACAAGAATGATTTGAAAATCTCTTATAGCCATATTTTATTCACAACAGAACATAGAACATGTGTTAGAAGTTTAAAGACATATATTTGTTTTCATTTCATTTATAAAACAATAGCTCTTTTAGAAATTGATGGCAAAAACTCATCTCAAAAAAGTGGCGACAGGGTTAACAAAAAGGCTGGAAAACTAAGTGGTACTAATGAAAAACCGCTGAAGGGTCAACTTCCAACTAAACCACATAATTATGTATAAAAGGAGCATGTTAGAGAGGCAGAGTCTCCCAGACATTGCTAAAGAAAGTTAATAATAAGCAGCATAGGTATTGCATGGAGCTTTCTTAATTTTTTTAATACAGTGCTAGTAATGCTGATCTAAATGCTATCTCAGTCTTTGTCATAGGAGACAGGTCTCTGATAAATCATCAATGACTAGATATGCTTCCCTACATATTTATAGATGCCGCTACTGGGCAACTCATAATTAATGGACCTGAGAAAGGTTAGATGAACAAAAAACATATCTCCACAGGATAGGTGATAAATGCAGAGTTGATGGGGTCTCTATCAATCATGAAAGTGAGGTCTCAAGTCCCCAATTTCAGTGGAACAACCAATGGTCACGTATGCACACTATGATCCATAAGTGTCTATGGGACTAATAGAGATAATAATAATAATCTTTATATAGCGCCAACATATTCCGCAGCACTTTACAGTTTAAGATACAGTTTCAGATACAGTACAGTTTAAGATACAGTTTGAGATAGCTGAGTATAATTCGTGACTTTCTCTGTCAGTCCCATATACTGTGAGTGGAGAGGTAGTGTGCAGGCACATCAGTCCTCTATTCAAATGAGTAAAAATAAGAGAAAAGTAGAGCGCAAAACGTTTCATACTACAACAACCGATGTAAATACTTATGTCCCAAGAAAATGAGAAAAGTATTCAAGGAGTGATACCTTTATTGGCTAACCAGAGAAATTATATTTGCAAGCTTTCAGGGCTCAAAAGGCCCTATATTGCGAATGAAGTATGTATATCACAGTATTGTCCTTCTAGGAGACCTTCAGGTGCTTCCGGAAACTGCCTAAAATTTGCTTACAAAGGGCAGACCTGTGTGTAGAGTATCTGATTGCCATCCGGTCACTAGTGCTTCTTAGTATTTGTATTGAAATTAAATATTTTTTTGCTACATTTTTTAAGAAACTCTAGTGCTCTGATTTTTTTTCTTTTTCTTTTGGTAATGGGTGTCTATTCAAAAGAAAGACTTGTGATTGGTGGGGATGCAGTATTCGGTCCTCCAGTGATCATATTCGTATTATCTGTCAATGGGTGAGATGCTGTTTATGGTCCAACCTTTTTAAATAGCAAATCAACAAGTTTTCATAGTAGATGCTTTGCAATAATTTTCTCAAACTTTTCTGTCTGCTGTTATGGAAGTCTTGCAAAATATATACACAGAGTTTTTGCAAATACAAGACTCAAAAGAGAATGTATGACATCTGTCTTTATTGTTCTCTAAGTCATGCACCTCATATTTAGGTCCAGCACTAGGCAAAAGAGTGTATTAGCTCAGTCTGGAGTGCTGCTTCAAACGGCTTATACCAAGTTAGGACTTAATTTATTATCTATAGAGAATGGGATAACTTATGATAGCTATCTCCAGCAATTCCATTGAGAATGAATAGAGCGGAGGTGTGCATGACTGGACCTCTGCCCATTAAGAGGTGGCTATTCAGAGCCTAATTCTTGGGAATGCTAGGTGTTGCAGCGGTTGGTCCCCAAGTGATTGGGAAGCTATTATAGGATAAGCGATAACTGTAAATCTTGGTACACCATTGTAAGGAATCAACAATACTCTCTTTAACCCAAAGAGTCATTATGTTATTAGGGGACAAAATGATCACAAGTAGTGAGGAGCGAGTATGCTCGTTGCTTGGGTTTCCGGAGCACGCTCGGGTGATCTCCGAGTATTTTGGCGTGCTCGGAGATTTAGTTTCTCTTGCCGCAGCTGTATGATTTGTGGCTGCTAGACAGCCTGAATACATGTAGGGATTCCTTAACAAACAGGCATTCCTCACATGTATTCAGGCTGTCTAGCAACCACAAATCATGCAGCTGTTTCGACACAAACTAAGTCTCCGAGCACACCCAAATACTCGGAGATCACCCAAATGTGCTCAGGAAAACCCGAGCAACGAGCATGCTCGCTCATCACTAATCACCAGCAATGATTAGTTCTAAAGGGTCATCTAAACAACTCACAATAAGTATATCTGCCCAACTTCTATGAATGTAGAACAGTGAAAGGAAACTGAATATTGGGGTTAACTGCTAAACTACAAACACCACACTACACAATGTACTGAACTATTTAGAATATTATTATGGTTGTTAGATACAAATAATTCACTGTTCTATTTCCAAATATGTAATATTTTACACACAGATATGTTACTATAAAAATCTATTGTATTGTGAAAGATTAGTAATAAAATGTTATGTAAACAACTCTGTAAATGCTGAATTGACAAATCAATTATTGGTTACTACTTTTCCTGCTTTTTATGGAGTCAGTTTTTAGTAATTGGGAAAATATGTTTTTAACACTAATGAATATTTACGCATTCCTCAATGCCCGGGAGGATAGTAAGGTAAACCTTAGGTTAAAAATATATTGTACTAATTACTGTATTTTTAAAGGGATATGTCAGTCATTTGATGCTATGGCAGGGAAATACAATGCCTTGATTTTCTCCTTTTTTGCTGCACAACACTGTGAATAGGCCGCGTTGTGCTTCTTAGAATGGTTAATGCTCAGGGAATGTCAGTGAAGGAGAAGCTGCGCTTAATTAGCAATGCTGCATCTTTTTCCAGAGATCATGGGGGTCACAGCAGTTGGTCTTCCATCAATCTCACTAAAATTACAGCAAAAAGGCTGTATTTAAATGGTTATGAAAATTCTTGCATTATGACACATTATAATAAAATAAAGACAGCTGTGCATTTGAATTAATAAAATGTGAACCATGTATTTTGTACTGGCCTCTGCTATAGTGTTTGCAATGAAAATGACCTGTGTGTGGGTGGGATTGGTGTAGTGATTGATAGCTGTATGCTAAGGTTTTGCTATACAGACCCGTACAGGGAACCCACAGAGCACAGTCCTGTTCACATTTTAACATAGAATAAGCAGACTTATAACACATTACTAAACACATGAACTCTTGAATACCAGACATGAACAATAAGGGTATGTTTCCACAGTCAGGAAACACTGTGTTTGATGCTGCGTACAGCCGCAGCGTCAAACACGCAGCGTCCAGAAGGAATTTTATGAAATCCCGTCTCCAATATGCGTTAAAAGACGCAGGCGGCAGGCCCACGTAAATGGACATGTGGTGCATCTTTCCAGAACGCAGCATGTCTGTTTACAATGCAGCGATGCTCCATCGCCGCACTGTAAGTTTCCATAGACAATCATTTGATGCGGTAAAACCGCATATAATTAGTCACATGCATAATAATTGCGTAAACGCAGCTTTCTACGCATGTTTACTAATTTACATACAGTTCTTATGTGTCCCGCCGCCGGAAGTCCGCGTCCACTGCAGTTCTCGCGATTACTAAGCTTACCGCGAGAAATGCCGTGCATGTGACTGGGGCTTACCTCCGGTCACTAGGCTAGTTCTCACGGTCAGCTGACAGTGAGAACTACAGTGTAGATGATCACCGGAGATCTCCGGTGGTCATCTACAAGCTCTGCTATATCCAGATGTCATGGACTCGTCGTGGGATACTTGTGATTAGGCCGGGATCACACATGCGAGGAAATCGTCTGACACTCGCATGTGAAATGTAGTTCTATGCAGCCGCTTGCTCCACTCCCGAGTGCCGGCGCCGGAGCTGGGATTTCACATGCGAGTGTCGGACGACTTTGTCGCATGTGTGATACCGGCCTTAAATGGACTAAGTCAGACAGGAAGCATTTGTGTTGGTTTATTTATTTATTTTTTTCAGATCAAGAGCTTCCCTTGGATTTGGGCGTGCAATAAAAATATGGAAAACTGTGTAGTGTTTTATTTCATTAAAATACTTTTTTTCTGGCTGTCTTTTTTTAACCCTTTATCTATAGGATTAATAATGGATAGGTGTGTTATTGACACCTCTCCATTATTAACTGGGCTTAATGTCACCTGTTGTGAATGTGCTGGAAATGAATTCTGATCGGAGGCTCCCTCTGGTGGTTACAAACAGTACTGAACTATCCAATGAAGATTGTGAAGATTGGCGATCAGGTGTTACTGACTGGTCTTATATAAGGGAGGTTCCCTTCCATCAGGGTTGCCGGTGATCAATTGTTCTGGTCTCATCTTTGATTCCTGTTCACTTTGTAGCTTGCTGTTTCATGCCTGCATCTTCTGCTAACAGATAAGACATTTTCTTCTTTTAGTTTTTTTGTGCTTGCTTTTTGCATTTTGTCCTGCACTTCTGTGGGGGTCTTCCGGGTCCCCTCCGGGGGCTTGTGCTCCTCTCAGTTTAGTTCAGCCACTGTTGTTTGTTCATTTGCCTTTTCCAGTTTTTTCAGTGGCTGCTGTTTAGTTTTGTTACACCAGAGAACTAATTTAGGTGGTAGAGGTCGTGTGATCTCAGGTGTTTTTGTAATTAGTAGAGTTGGTACTTTTCAGGGTTTTTTGGGATTGCAGTAAGTGTCCTTCCTATCCTTTTCTATTTAGGAAGTTTGGGCCCCAACGTTTGCTCATACTATTTTCTGTCTGTGTCTGTATTTTCCTCTTGTCTAACCGCCATTACATGTTTGGGGGCTTTCTATGTTCTTTGGGGATCTGCTCCGGGGCAGATAGTTTTCCTCTTTCTGTCTTTAGGTGTAGTTAGCTTCTCAAGCTGTGACGAGGCGTCTAGGACCAACGTAGGTACGCTCCACGGCTGCCTTTAGTTGTGGTGGTTAGTCAGGGTACTGCAATCCCATAGATTCCAACCTCTCTGGTGTATTTCCTTTTTTGCCTGCTCTTCTCAGCTACCAAATCATAACAGTCACCTTACAATCAAAGGTGACATTAAATCCTTATTACCCCATATGCCACCGCTACACAGCAGTGGGAAGAGAGAGGCTAAGCGCTGGAATTGGCGCATCTTAGAGATGCGCCATTTCTGGGGCGGCTGAGAGCTGGTGTTTTGTAGCCTGGGGGGGTCCAATATCCATGGACCCTCTCTAGGATATGCATATCAGCCCGCAGCTGTCTGCATAGCCTTTCTGGCTATAAATTATAGGGGGGCCCCATGTCATTTTTTTTGGGGGGGCCCTATTTTAATAGCCAGAAAGGCTAGCTGCGAGCTGATATTTGTAGCCTGGGAACCTCCATGGGTATTAAGCCCTTCCCAGGCTACAAACATTGGCCCCGGCCGTCGGCTTTCCCTCTCTGGCACCGAAAATTATTAAAAAAAAAGGAAAGGTCATTACATATTAGGCCGAGGTCAGACATGCGAGAAACTCACAGAAGTCTCGCATGTCAGTACGCGGCACTGCCGCCGGCACTCGGACAAGAGCATGCAGCTGCATGTATTTATATGCAGTCACACGCTCCGGTCCGAGTGCCAGAGGCAGTGCCGGGTATTGAGGTGCGAGACTTGTGCGAGTTTCTCGTAAAGTGTGACCCCGGCCTAACACAGATTTTTTTCTATCTATAGATAGATCTATCAATAGACAGATATATCTATCGATAGATAGATCTATCAATAGATATATCTATTGATAGATTTATAGATACAGAAAAAAGAATTAGAACAGCACAAAAAAGAAAAAGCAAGAAGTCCGGGTGCACAAGTTCCAACAGGCAAATACCAAACCTTGCAATATAACAGTCCAAAGAAAGGAACAGCACTCCTTCAATCACTGCTTGAAAAAGGTTCACACCTTGAACCGAACGTTGCATCAATGGGCTCAATAAAGTAGCTCTTTTTTCACCCATCTGAACCGAGTGCTGTTCCTTTCTTTAGACTGTTAGATCTATTGATAGATAGATCTATAGCTAGGTAGATAGATGGATCTATAGATCGATAGATAATCTATAGATAGATAGATAGATCTATAGATAGACAGATAGATAGATCTATAGATAGATCGATAGATAGACAGATCTACAGATCTATCTTTCTATCGATCTATCTATCTGTCTGTCTGTCTATCTATCTATCTGTGCGTGTAATGGAGTGTGGGTTGGACAAATGTTAAGGAGGAGGTTGGACCAGAAATGACATCACAAATCTTTTTTTTTTGTTAAATAATATATTTTTATTTAGCTTAAAAAAAAACACATACAAATCTGCATGAAAAAAAAAAAAACAATGTGAAAAACGCATCAGAAACGCAGGTGACCTGCCAGTGACCTCTGATGCAGATTTGGTGCACATTTTACCTGTGTCAAATCCAGAGCAAATACTGAGCCAATCCTGACTGTGGAAACATACCTTAATCAGGCTCCATTCGTGAATTATGTTTATTCTTAAATCACTTTTCATTTTTGTCTTATTACATTCAATACAACTCTTTGTGCCAAAATCTTCTCAGACAAAATTGGTCTTTATTTTTTGTCTTTAAAGAACTCCTATAAAAGTTTTTATCCTTTTAATATATTGCAGTCATTATACAGCACTGTGGACTTACAATTGTTCATTTTGCCTTTCTACCCAATTCATCTTTTCTCCGCTCTATGTATAAACAAGAAGTCTCTTGTTCCTGCATTTATCATTTCCCCCTCAAAACTCCTGACCCAGCTGCTTCTGTTCCCCCCTGCCAGGGACTTTTGCAGTGACTTATGACTCATAGAGGGAAAATTGATCTTATGTTTCTGCATAGAGCTTAGAAGGATTCAGCTAGTCAGTGTGGAAAAGAAAAGAATTAGCTGGATATAAATGTAAAAGAGCAATTGTATGTTCATAATACTATATAATATGAAAATTGCAATATATTAAGAGGATAAAAACTTTGATGGGAGTGATTCTTTAACATTTGTTTGTGCCTTTCTAAAGCAAAAAGATTTTAAAATTTAAGCAATAAATTCTGTCATCCAAACACCACAGCAGGATTCAATTTTAGATTGTTATGAACCCCACTGCTGTGAGTACTATGGCTCTTCCATCTGCCTCACACGCCTTTCCATTGGAACCATGCAAACTACCATACTAAAATGCAGATAGGAAAAAAGCCAAGTGCTCTCAGTGGCTTAGGCCTCTTTCACACATCCGTTTTGCACCTGACGGCGTTGCGCAGGAGCGCCGGATCCGGCAAATAGTATGTAAAACCGGATGAGTTCCATCAGTTTCATCCAGTTTTTTATCCGTTTTTCGCCGGATTAAAAACGCCCCTAAAACGTGATTGGCTACTGTAATCCTATATATATACTGTTTCTACAGCCCATCTTTGACAGGTTGTATAGGAGCAAGAACAGGTTGGAGAGAAGATGGATGTTATTATTGGAAATATATTGAAGAATCTGGTGGATTTAACAGCGGAGGCTAATCGCTTGAAGGTGATAGTTCTGGAGAAGGAGAGAGCGAGACGTCAGCGCATTATGTGTCAGCGCCAACGACGATGCCGTATGTGGATCTACCCCATCACAGCCCAGAGACTAACCCGTGGGGTGTATTCTACACTCTGCATGGAGCTGAGAGAAAATCCGGAGAAATTTTTTGCATACCTTTGGATGAAGAAAGAAAATTTTGATTTTTTGGTGGAGCGTATTGGAGAACAAATCCGAAGATCCGACACCTATTGTCGCTTCTCAATTTCTCCGGCGGAGCGTCTCATGGTCACTATAAGGTAAGCTATATGTATTGGATCTGCTTGCTTGAGCACACTTGTAACTGGAATGTTGTTGCTGGTAGTTTTTAACCTTTTTTATAGTATCTCCAATTGTTATAGCTGAGTTCTGATATGTAATGCTGTGATTTTGAAGTAATTTTTTTTTTACAGATTTCTGGCAACAGGAGAATCGCTGTTATCGCTACATTTCCAGTATCGGCTGGGAATTTCAACAATATCAGGCATTAACAAGTACACTTGTCGTGCTCTGTGGGACTCTTTGGTTGGAGAATTTGTTCCAGATCCAACTACAGACCGGTGGATTGAAATAGCGGACAAGTTTCCCAGATCTGTCAGTTTCCCAATTGCCTGGGCGCTGTTGATAGTAAACACGTCCGCATTCTAAAGCCTGCAGGAACCGGATCGGAGTTCTTCAATTATAAAAAATATTTTTCGGTCGTCCTCATGGCTATTGCTGATGCGGAGTACAAATTCATTGCTGTGGACATTGGGGCTTATGGACGGTCCAATGACTCACAAGTGTTCAAACTGTCTGCTATGGGTCAGAGACTGTACGGAAACACTTTTCAGTTCCCACCCCCTAGGCCGCTGCCTCAAACCTCTGGGCCACCTACAGTACAGACCAAAAGTTTGGACACACCTTCTCATTCAATGATTTTTCTGTATTTTCATAACTATGAAAATGGTAGAATCACACTGAAGGCATCAAAACTATGAATTAACACATGTGGAATTATACATTACACTTAACAAAAAAGTGTGAAAAAACTGAAAATATGTCTTATATTCTAGGTTCTTCAAAGTAGCCACCTTTTGCTTTGATTACTGCTTTGCACGCAGAAAAGGTGAACAGATGGACTCTACATGCCTGGTTCCAACCGTGAAGCATGGAGGAGGTGGTGTGATGATGTGGGGGTGCTTTGTTGGTGACACTGTTTGCCGGATCCGGCACTTCCGGCTTTTTAGCCGGAGACAAAAAACGTTACAGTTGCCGTTTTTTCCAGACGCCGGAATGAGACCAGACACCGGATCCGGCAAAAACCGTCCGCGCCGCAAGGCCATGCGGCGCAATCCGGCGCTAATGTTAGTTAATGGGAAAAAAACAGATCCGGATTACATTTCGCCGGATCCGGTTTTATAAAAAAAGGCTGGATCGCGCCGTTAGGCGCAAAACGGATGTGTGAAAGAGGCCTTAGGGACAAGCCAATTGGGGTGCAATTTTGCACAATTTGCACTATAGTGAACAGTACATTTAGACACTAGAAAACAATTACATCACATGGTATTGTACTTATAAAAAAGCAGTATACCTATACAGAAAGTGGTACAGACCAAAACTCTCATTTATTAAAGAATATATATATTTTATTGTAACATAATAGAATAATCACAACATTAAAAAGGGAAGTTTAGTAGTGAAAATATTTGTAGTGAAATTTCAGCGTGAAACACGAGTCGGGCACAGCCAGCGTCTCATTTGGTTTGGGGCCTGTGTGATTTATTATGCTGCTGTTATTTTAATTATATTATCATGTTAAATAAGGTAACATTGTATTGTTATTTATTTTGTGCAATTTGAAATTAAGGACATATTGTAGAAAAAAAAAATTCTTTTTAACTCATTAGCAATGATAATACATATTTTACAGTTACAAACGTCAACACTTTTTTTTTGCAGTTAATATTTCTGCAAAACTATTTTTATTTTATTTAAAGGCCTTCAGATTTATCTCAAGCCATGGCGACTTGACCGTAGCAGGCAACATCCAGTTAACATTTTTAACCAGGCAAGTGCAGAAATGAAGAATGGCAATAGCTGGAGATTGCTTCAGCTATCTGTCAGCATTTCAAGGTTCACATTTGTAGAAAATTCCCATGAACGCATAAGGGCTATTGAGAAAGTCATTTATAGTCATAGAGCAATTCTTAATTAATCTTCCATTGAGAAAAAACATACTGTTCTTTGACAAAGCGCCACACAGCCATTCTACTGCGAATTACAGTTCAAATTGTTAAAAAATAGAAGAAATAAAGTGTTCTTGAAAGCTATGCATAATCTGCCAAAGTAAGCCTCAAAATTCAGGTGATTTATAGAGATTATTCACTATTTGCATTGCAATAGGAAGTGGGTTAGGAAGTTATACATGTGAAAGGATGTATGCCATTATTTCTGCATTCTGACATATGCTTTAGATAAATGTACAACATAAAGAACACAAAGCATACTTCTTTTTACAATCTCCCTCCTCCGACTGAGGAATTATTTAAATTATTAAAATGTTCCTGACAGATTCTGGACCACATTTTGTTAAAACGTTGAAAGTGCTTGCAGTAATAACCTTATTTAAAGCAGCTTTCTCCATCTTACAGTCATTTCCTACCATGCCTCAATTATCCCTGTTCTAGGCATGCCCTTTTCTTCCAGCGACTCTATTTATAACTCGGAGGAAGATCACACCACCACATCAGCCTTAAGAGATCAACCCAAGTGAAGAAAATTGGTGTAGCCAATTTATCCATATGCATTTTATAGACTTCAGTGGGTTTTTTACCTTCCCCACTTATTAACTGAGACAATTATTAATAAAAAATAACAACATGACTATAATAATTTAAAGGTTTTATTAAATAGTACGTTTTTGGCATATCCTCTCTTGCTTTTGAGTATGTGTTATATGGAGATGGCTACTTTTACTAAGCACCTGTTCACACCTGATTTCTGTTAGGAAGTGACGGTCAGTCTTTTGATATTAGTATACTTAGGCTCTCTGACTGAGCACTCCACCCATCAGCCTCTGGCAGTTTTAATTACAGCAGGATGCTACCTTCCCATATAAATATAGGCTTTAGCCTAAGAGAGAATTCACATTAGGCAGGTTCCCAGCAACGAGAATCGCCTTATCGTGGCTGCCGTCTACATATGAATGGGCCAATTTATGTGCAAAGTATTCTCAATTTTTCTAATTTTCTAAAGCAGTAATGCAATTCAAAGTTCATATATTTCATGGTTGCATGCTATGGCGCTACAGAGTGCTACTTTATTTGTTGGTTATATATGGAGATGTCTACACTTAATAAGCACCTGTTCACACCTGATTTCTGTTTAGGAAGTGACAGTCAGTCTTTTGATATTTGGCCATAAAGTAGAGAGTTGAAGCTCTGGACAGGTATAAAAGGCCCCCACACTCATTACATGAAAGTCTGCTGATCAACTCATTTGTATGGGGGCCTCCCAACTCTCCCCCCAATAGTTAAGCTACATTACCACATCCATGTGACACTAAGGCTGTCCATTTTTTTTTTCTCAGACATCACAAAGAGAGCTTCATTAATCCATACACAAATCAATTTTAAAATGGATCAATGTCTCCAGCTTGTGTTTTCAAGAGAATGTCCTATTTTCATCTGTTTTCAAATCAGACTCAGCCATGAAAGTCTATCAGGATCTGTGAGACATGGATGAAAATAGGTAGACATACTTTTTATTTCAGAGTTCAATCTTAATTAAGCGTGGAATCATTTGATTTTCATAAAGAAAACTTGAACGATTTTCAGCCATGTTATCATCCTTGTTCCATTCATGTCTCGGTATTTTAAATTCGTGGGACTGCTTTTTTACGTCCAAGGAGCATTCATACTTATTGATAAACATTTTAAAATGAACCTGATCAAATACAGTTTCCTATGTTTAATAATGACAATGTATCTGGAAAAATTGGATGATCTGTATGAGAGCTGTTGGATTTTTTTCTGCATACACAAATTCCATATTTTTCGTTCTATAAGACGCAGCGGACCATAAGACGCACCCCAAATTTTGGGG